>JASDQU010308252.1:122075-161112 GCA_032191745.1 Picea mariana
CCCCCCCCTTATAAATCATAACTCACACTTGTGGAGAATCATAATTTCTAGTCTTATTTTCTCTCTCTTCATTATGGAGTACTTATGTGCATTTGTGGAAGTATGATCTAGTGGATGCTTTTCTTGTTTTGGTGGATGTTTCATGAAACTAGGGTTTCCTCATGCATAATGATTTGGATTAGTAAGTGTTCTAATCCAATTTTAAGTGTTTGTTCATGGTAGATTTGGTTTATTCTCTATTAAATGGTTAATAGTTGCATGTTATCTTATATCTTGAATGATTTTGTAGAAACCCCAAGGAAGGATTAAGATTGTTGATCCCCTTCCCTGGTTCATCTATATAAATTTGTTGAAGCATAAAGAGGTAAAGCTAAGGGTTATAATTTCATATTCCCTTAGAATTTGTCTTGAGGTTTAAATCTAGGGTTTATAAGGGCACAAAATCTAGGGTTTGTCCTAGTTCCATTGGATCTTGTTGCTATATGCCAGAGAAGAAGAAAACGACACCTAGGGATTATAAGGGCATAAAATGTAGGGTTTGTTTTATAGAAGGTTTGTATTGGGTTTATGATTGGATAACCCTAAGTTTACATCTTCAACCCTTTCTCTTGCATTTATAAATATTCTATATTGTTGCATTGATTCCATATTCCCAAATGTTTAAAGAATGGACTAATCTTTCTATTGCTACAAGTGATATAAACCATAATTTAGCTATCCCTCTCTCCCAATGACTTGTGTTAGCCCTAAGATTCACATTGCATCTTCATTGTTAGGCATTTATTTTTATTTTTCCTTAGAAAATTTTTCTTTATTATCACAAGAAGTGTAATACATGTTCCGGTCTAGAAACCTGGTTATTTCAGTCAAAATACAACTGAATATACAAAAAAAACGGTCTTCCCCAAAAGGATTCTAGTTCCATTACTGTCAAAAGTTTCTAGTCCATTGTGCATTATTTACAATATCAGAGGCCATTCTAATATTTACTAACATAAATCAAAATCTAAGAGGAAGTTAAGTTAAAACTGGAATTCCATGGCATCTATTTCCTCCCCTTCGAGGAATTCGTAGTATGTGAAAGCTCCTGCTGGAAGGCTCAACGCTTCTTTGGATAGTTAATTTGATTTTGTGTTCAATTCTTGAAAGATGTGAAGGAAAGACAACTATTCAAAGGAATGACAAGCTAAATTGATATATCGCATGATAGTTTGTAATCTTATATCTTGTGTCAAATTTTTTCTGTTAGCCAAGTCTATCACACACTTGGAGTCTCCCATTACCTGCAACTTCCTGACATTTTTTTCCTTTACTGTCTCGAGGAGAGTCCATAAAGCTATGAATCCTACTCTGTTATTGGAGCCTAGGTCTGGAACATATCTAATAAAAATGTAGTGGTTGTTTCTGATGAAAAGAACCACCCCTACTCCACAATTTGGAGGGTGGCCCTGACTGGCACCATCTAAATACCCCCACGAGGATCCATAATTAATTTCCAGGAGGAGCGAGAAGAATTGATTCATTATCTTCGACTTGTCTTTAAATTCCATTGGTTTCTTGAATGTAAGGGCCACTGTTACATCTAGAGGCACTAGCTTGCGATCCCACCACAAATTGTTGATTAAGATACTTGGTAAATCTGGATAATGCATCACTGACCGATCCAAAAGCTAGTCTTTTACATAGTCCTCAAGATTTAGTTTATTCCAATCATTTTTGGCCTGAATCTTTTCCTTTACATTCTAGAAAACTTGGGCTACATATGGGAAATAAATAAATAAATGAAAAACAAATTCAGAGTTAGCTTTGCATAAAGAACACCAATTGGGCACGTACCAGCCTTGCTTAATAACATTCTCCCAAGTTTTTTTTTTTTTTGTTTAGTGTGAGCCATAGAGTGAGTTTGCATCTGAGTGGAGCATGGATTTTCCACAAATGTATCCACCACCAACTTTTATCTCCAGTAAAATGTAATTCAGACCAGGGTTTACAACCAAGTTTTGATGTAAAGGAACCATTCTTAGAATTTTTCATCCATACCAATACATCATCCAAATCTTCGTCTATTGTAATGTGGTTTTCACAAAGTTTACCAACATAATAGTTCCATTCTTCTGACATATCTGTGGGGAGGTTTAAAGCATTAGCAGAGATCCACCCAGGGCGTCCTCTAGGATGCAGGGTGCTTGATTTTGCTTCATTGAGATTTAGGATCAAAAGATTAGCTAAGGCTTGTGTCAGTAGGATAGAGAGCACGTAACTGTCACCAGTTCCCAACCAAATATCTTGTTAAGCCCTAAATAGTGGCACATTACCTCTTAATTGGGGCATATTACATTAGTATTGTTATTTTATTTATGCCGGCTTGGGTCCATTAGTTGTAATTGTACCTCCTAGTCTCCTATATATACGAAGGAGACCTTTTCATTTGGAATCATCTTGTATTTGTAAATTTATGTCGTATATAAGGAGGTTTACCCCTTGAAGAGGCTTATTATCTAGAATTCTCTCTTTTTCAAGGCGTTGAGTACTTATTATGCTATTTTGATATTTGGTTCTTAAAATTTGGTATCAGAGCTCAAGGTCTTGGGGTTTCGATGCTGCATCTGAGACACCTTGTAATTTTCATGATAAATTGTTTTCTACGATGTTTCAGAAGGAACCCCTTGGAGGATATTTAAAAAACTGATCAAGGTACGTGGGGTTCAAATTTCAACTCTTGAGGCCTTATACTTTTGGAGATATATCCCGTGTAAGATAGGGTTCTGGAGTCATCCTGAATTTAGTCATCGCATAATTTTTGCTATAAATTTTTTTCTGTGATGTTTCAGAACCTGAAACCTAGAGGATATTCATAGCAATTATCAAGGTATTTGTGATAAAAATTTCATCTTCTGGGTCATACTAGTTTTGTAAATACACCCCGTGTAAGATAGGGTGGTTGACTAGTCATATTAACTAGTCTCAAACAAGTGTTCCAGGTAAAACAATGATATCTTATTTGAGTATCCAAATTAAGTGAGACTAGTTGCATTGGATAGTGGACAGTCTTTAGTATTTCTGGTGCTAGTTTAAGAATAAAATATCATATATTGTGCTCTTTCCATGCTTTACAAGTATGCTCTCATGGAAGGGCCAAAAATCAGCAAGGTGTGGGGAAGTTACCATAAATTCCACTTGGTACATCCAATTTTGTTTAGACCCATGGAATTGCATAGAAGACATATGAGAGAACTACCGAACAAAAGTTTTAGACCCAGAAGGGCCAAAATTTTTGAGATACAACAAAAGAAAGATTGTATAGAAGAACCACCTCGAAATCAAGGTTTAAAAGTGATACTTGGCCAACATGCTTCCAAAAAAGGGAACTTATACACCAAAGAAGCCTCCAGACAATCCTACTTGGACTCTTGATGAAGGTGAAGAAATGCGCAGGGACAAATGAGTTACAAAATAAGACAATGACAAATGATGAACTACAAGGGATGATGAATTCAACTCAAGCTAAGTTGGAGGCAATAATGAATACTAAGATGCATGGTTTAAAAAGGGAGATTATAGAAGGATTGAAAAATTTACTAATAGAGAGGCCACTTGAAAGTGAAAATGTATCCCATGAAATTCATGATGAGGACACAATGAATATGAATAAATATTGGAGAAACTCCAACTTTGGGTTGAAGACCAACCACTTTCCTAAGATTGATATGAGGAAATTTGATGGCAAGGATCCAATCACATGGATACTTCAGATGGAGCAGTTCTTTGATCTACATGATGTGCCACCCACACAAAAGGTACGAATTGCTTCTTTATATTTAGAACCCAATCAATTTGTGTGGTATTGACTATTTTGTTCTCGCAAATCACTTGTCACTTGGAAAATTTTCACGAAAGAAATGATAGCACACTATGAGGATACAAGGAGCAATACCTTCTTTAGCCAATTGATAAATCTCAATAAAAAAGGTTTAGTTGTAGAGCACATTGAGAATTTCCAAAGATTGAATATAAAGGTAACAGATATTCCAGATGAGCACCTGATTGATGTATTCATAGGAAAGTTAAAGGATAACATTCAACATGAGGTTCACGTTTGGGAACCCAAATCATTGGAGAATGCGTTCAAGGTGGTGAGAAATGTTGAAAGTAAAAATATGGCTATGGCTATGGCTACTAGAAGGACCACTCCTAACATATATTGAGAGAATAATGTTCCTTCTTCTAAAACACCTCAACCTACAAGGTTGAGACCTCAATAATTGGAGGAAAGAAAAGAAAAAGGTTTATGCTTTCATTGTGACAACAAGTACAGTAAGGGACATAAGTGTGGTGAGAAGAAATTATTTTACATAGATTGTGAAGAGAAAGAAGAAGAAGAAGAACCATCTCAAGATGAAAATGTAGAAGAGATTTCTTCTGAAGAGTTGAATCCCATGATATCATGTAATGCATTGGTTGGAATTAACACTCCTCAAACCCTCAAGATCAAAGGATATATCAAAAATAAAAAGGTAATAGTCCTAATTGATTCTAGTAGTACTCATAATTTCATTCACTATGAATTATCCAAAGCTCTCAATTTCTTTATATATCCAACACTAGAGTTTCAAGTAATGATTGCAAAAGGAGGAACTATCAATTGCTCAAGAAAATGTCTTAAGATCAATCTTACTATGGGGGACTATGTAATGAATAGTCCAATGATTGCTATACCCATGGGTGGTGCTGATGTTGTACTAGGAGTCCAATGGTTACAATCATTGGGAACAATGGATTTTAATTTTCAAGAACTTTTCATGAAATTTTCATTGGAAGGAAAATAAATTGTGTTAAGGGGTATCACAAGGAAAACTAGTAAGGTGATAAGCTCTAATGGCATGCCAAAATTATTGAAAAAGTGGCATCGAGGTGTAATTGTAAAACTATGCTCGATGTGATCTTCCACTTCTTGAACCTTAGATTTTTCTTTTAGATTTGGATACTATTTGGATGACAAGACTCACATCCAAAGATAGTCTCCTAAGGATAACCTCCAAAGGTTTCTCCTTGCCAATGCTCAATCAAACAAGTGGATTTCCTTAATTCCCCATCCTCTGAATTCCTTAGGTGCAACTACCAAAGACCACTTAGCGAGACGAGGGATTTTTTATGCTCTGACCACAAAAACAACAAGCATATACTTTGGATTTTATTAAGAACCGATTTGGGGATTGCCATGATAAAGTTCCAATAGACTGGAATTCCTTGGAGTACTAATTTAAACAATACTAATCTTGGTCTAGATAACAATCGGTGAACCCATAAAGATGTCTGAGCTTTAATTTTATAGATTGGCTAGTCCCAATCATTTTTCTTGTAATTTTTTGGTTTAAGGTAAAAGCCAAGATATTTAAAGGTTTCGTCTATAGTTTTGGTAGGAGCAAGAAGGAGAGAGAGGATCACATTTCGGCCAGGATACGGGAAGTTGTTGATAATGATGCATTATTTGTCCATGTTGATAAACATTTCTCTTTCTTTGAAAAAAAGGTCTAGACTATATTTTAAAGCCTTAGCATCACAAATAGTTCCCTTAATGCTACAAAAAATGTCATCTACAAAATGCAGATGGGAAATCTCCTCCCTATCTATCACCTTTACTCCTCTAAGAGAACCATTTTGCTTGGATTCTTTAAGGATCCTAATCAAGGCTTCTACTATGATCAAGAATAATAATGGGGATAACATACATCCTTGTCAAAGGCCTCTAGATGCCTTAAAAAACCTAGAGGGAGCACCATTAATTAATATTTCAAAGGAAACACTCTGCAGACAACCCATGATCCAATTTACATAACTTAGGTTTAATCCTAATTGAATTAAATCCACATGAAAAAACATTTAGTTGACCCTATCGTAGGATTTAGAAAGATGCAAATTGAGAAGAGCCTCTCTCAATTTCATTTTCTTGACCGTGTGGAAGGTTTCTTGAGCCACTACAATGGCATCGTGTATCTCCCTATTACGTAGGAAACCAAATTTTTATTCTCCAATTAACTCACTCATTAAGGGATTTAGACGATGCACAATCACCTTGGAAATCAATTTATAAATCACATTACAACAGGAGATAGGTCTATAGTCCCCAAATGAGTCCCCATTTTGTTTCTTGGGATTTTGGCAAATGAAAGTTGAGTTAAAAGAATTAATTAATCTGCCATTCCTTTGGGATTCCCTGACCACCTTGAGTAGATCCTCCTTAATTAAATCATAAAACTGTTTAAATAACTCCATAGTGACTCCATCGGGTCCAAGGATTTTACCATTTTGCATTGAGTGGAAAGCATCCTGTATCTCAGATTCGGTAAATTTTTCTTCCATTATCTGATTCATTTCCTCCGTGAAGACTACTGGGAACTTAGAGATAACTAAAAGGATTTTCTGGATAGGACAACCTTCAGGTTCTTTGAAACAGGCTTCAAATGACTGAGCTTCGACCTCTGCTTTTTCTTGAAAGGAACTTAGAGGGATCCCATCAACGTTTTTGATTTCCCATATAGTATAGGTGTTCTTTCGATAGTTGGAAAAATGGTGAAAAAACTTAGTATTTCTGTCACCCACCTCTATCCATAACACCCTACTTTTCAACCTCTAGGAAATATCCTCCTTTTCTAGCCAAGTGATTTTATGAGCCTAAAGGTTCTTTAGCTCATCTAACAAGATTTGGGTTGGGGGACTAGTTTCAAGAGACATAACCAAAGAAGAAATGTTGCTCTCAATTTCTAGGATATCTCTTTGTGAACAAGCTCTATATTCGGGGAGCCATTGTTTAATTTCCTTCTTTACCCTTGCTAGATTATCCTCCATTTGTTTCATCATAGGGTTAGGTTTCGAGGAGTCTAAGTTTCACCATTTCGTGTACACCAACCTTTTAGATTTCTCTTCCTCCAACCAAATTTTGTTAATTTTCAAAGGAGACAGGGGGAATTCAGCCTCAAAGATTACCTATAAAGTGATAGGGTGATAGTCGGATAAGCCCCCATTTGACACTGATGCCTTGACCCGAATTCTATATCTAAAAGGTCCTCTTAAACCAAAAATCTATTATGTCTCTTTTCCATAGCTTCCTGACTAGACCTAAAGTTCCTCAAAGTGGAAGATATTTTTATTGGTTCAATATCGACCAATTTTTGGTTATCCATCAGGGAAATGAAGAAATCCCGTTTCCTATCGATTCTAGGATTTGAGCTCCAAACCTCTCTTATAGAGATAGTGAAGTTGAGGTCCCCTCCGATAACAGATAGTGGGATTCTTAAAACACATGCATATTTAAGATCCTCCTAGAAGGGAATCCGGTCAGTATAGGGCCCATACAAATTTACAAAATTGAAGGACTTATCGCTATTTTTGGGCTTCAGACTGATAGAAATAATTTTCTGGAAGGAGGATGAGTTTAGAGCCTACAAATCAGGGCTCCAACCTATGATTATCCCTCCAGACATTCCATCTACATCTACCGAGCATAAATACCAATTATTTAGCCAAGAGCCAAAGGATTCCCTAGATTTTTCTCCACTGCACATGATTTCTTAAATCATCACTACATTAGGCTTGAGATTAGTCAATAATCTATTGAGGGATAATTTTTTCGAGGGGCCCCTTACCCTTCTTGCGTTAAAGGAAAGAATCATCATTTTTCAAGGGGTCCAAGGGATTTTCGTTCTCTAATGGCCTTAATGATAGGAATTTGTCTGCATTTCTTGATTTCCGCTACAACCTTCTCTTGTTCCTTCGAGAGATGTGATTTTCTCCCCACTGGGTTGGATTGGGGAGTGTCCAAGGAAAGACCACCTTTGGAGGAGTCAGTTTCCTTGAGAGATACCTTGGAGTGGATCTAGTACCTCATCCTATTCGGCTTGAGAGGAAAGCCGGTCTTGAGAGGCATAGGAGGGGAGAGGAGTAAGGGGAAACGGGGGATGCTTAAGGGAGGAAATAAGGCCTAGATTTCAGTAGGGAAGAACACCTAGAGGGAGGGGATGGCTTCTCAGGGTCCTATGATACAAGGTCTGACTGGCTAAGGAAAGAAAAATGCTTCCTGGGAAGGGATTCGAGGGAAAACACTTGAGTAGCCTCTACAAAAATGGGGGGAAACAACGACCATGGGAGCCAAGGGGGAGCAAGGTAGTCCAGAAACCTCAACACATCCAGAAGGAACATACACTGAAAAATTTGAATCAAAATTAAAGGATACCATACAGGGGGAATTTGGAGAATTACCTGAGGCATGCTGGACTGTCACAACAGATGCAAGAGCTTGAGGAGCCAACGAGTCTTCTATTTGAAAAACAATCTCTGCACTTTTTTCATTTTCCACAGAATGGGATTCCATAGTCTCCCTTCTGTCAAGTATGGAATTCCTTCTCCATACCTTGGAATGGGCTTGGAAAGGGGTGTAGTACTGATTACAATGATCTTTTATATGACCAATCTCATGACAACCATGGCACCAAAAGGGTATCTTCTAGTAATTGAACTTCTGGTGCCATATTTTAGAGCCAAAAATTAGGTCCACATTATCGACTAAACCTTCCCTTGTATCAAATTATACCATAATCCATGGCCACTCTCAGTCGGGATGAGAGTGCCAGTTGGGATCCAATCTGATAAAAATGCCAATCTTGTTTCTAATGACCTCCAATGATTTCCTAGACCAAAAGGCTAGAGGGATCCCAGGGATAATTTCCCAAACTTGCTTCGTTGATGTTGGTTCTCTCATGGGGTTGAGATCAATCGACCATTCCTTCAAATAAAAGCATCAGGGGCCCTAGTCCTAGTTTCTTTTGAGGAGAGTTGAGTAGTCCTCTTGGGATTTTAAAATAAAGCAATTTCATTTACAGGCGAGGACATAAGCTTCAGGGGTGTAGACAAGTAACGACTTCCACTCATTTTGCATCCAGTTGTTGAGAGTTGTTTCACCTACAAATTTTCCATTGAAACTTCCTAGAAGAGCCTTACCAACGTACCTGGACACCACTGCCAAGCCAATGTCTCTACCGACAACCATCTCCACCTTACCCCATTTTTACCGAATGCACTTAGCCTACTTTCGACTGAGCGGGGATTTTTTTCACTACACGAGAGAAAACATTGGCTTCAGGCCTTCAATGACTTTCCTTGTTTCAAATTTATCTGTGGTAGAGACCCAACATAGAACCTCCCTCTGATTTCACTCCTTGTTGGGGGATGAAGAAAGGGCGGTTGTCACAGATTTTTTGAGAGGGATAGAAAGACAATGGGAAATAGATTACGTTTTTCCGTTTCAGAGGGAGGATCCTCTGTATGGCTCACCCAACCCATCGATTGGTCATTCTTTCCAATAGCCGACGAAGGGGAGATAGACTGTGTACCTTCCATCCTTTCCTTAAATTGTTCGAGCATGAGAAAGGGGGAGGATCTGTCTAGACTGAGGTCATAATTGGCCTTGTCTTCCTCCCAAGACATCATGAGGATGGAGGGAAGGCTGGGTGTCTACTGGAGAATGATGGATGTTTGTGGACGAAAAAAAAACTCGGGAGGGGAGGGACTGGAGAAATAAAGGTACGATAAAAAAGGGTCAGAAAAGATCCCAGCTCAGGCCTACAACCCTCGTGCCCAAAACTACGAAAAAAACCCATGAGACCACAACAAAAATCACAGAGCTCATCCATTGTTAGACATTTATAGTCTAATGATTTGCATCGATTGTTTAGAATAATCTCTAACATAGTCTTTGCTACAATAATTGCATTTCCAACCATTAGGGCTTGTTGTATTGCACTCAATTAATATAGTTTCATTCTATTTACTTCATTCAATTATTGGTGGATGGTTTACAAGTCATTTCATTTTCATTTGACACATCTTCAGTCACTTTATTTCTGATTTTAGAGCTAGTACATTGCTTTTTTTATAAACTTGTTACATGACTATGTATCTAGTCTCTTTTTCAAGTTTATTATAAGTTTCATTTTCTTTTGTCAGCTAGTGTTTTCTAAGCATTTAATTTATCTTTTTATCTTAGATAACATAATTGATTGTATCACTAAAATCTTTCTCACACACAATCAATTTTCCTTTTCTAATTCACTTTGACTTTTCCCCTAACTCAACCCTAGCTAATGAGACAACCAATACAAGGGGTCGTAAACTTGCCTTTATCTTGCTATAGGATCCCTTGAGGTTTCTAGGGAATCCTCCCTTGTGTTGGATATTCACCCTTCACTAAAACAAGGGAATTTATTACTTAGGTGACAATGACAATTACTTCCATATGTTACACTATTTTAGAATCTTGTAAAGGCTTTGCATACATGATAGATTTCAGGATAACATGGACAATTCTCATATCATTGATACCTTCTTTGAAAACCCAAAATTTGATTCCACCACCCCTCTCTTTGGACATGAACTAATGTCTGCCCAACTAGGGACAACAAAGTTATTGTCAAACTTGAAATCAATGTATAGTTTTCCAAATGCATGTTTCTCAACACTATTGAGGAAACCACAAGTCCCCTATATTTTAACAAATCTTGTCACACAATCAGTAATGAAAAGGGGTTTCATTTATTATTGATGATTGTACAATTTATATTGCTCACTAATTGTAGGTTATTAAAATATAAGGTACTTTCAAGTTATAATGTCCATCTTGGTTGTTATGAAGAGGTAAAGCAATTACTGAGAAGGTTGGGTGATGAGTATGTGTTGACATATGAAACCCCAAGGTTTCTAAAACTTGGGGACCCTCTTTTTCTTGAATGGTAAATCTTTGAGCTTTCTTTCTAATTTGATTCATTGTTTCCTAATCCTATGAAGGGAAATAAGTCTCATTTTTAGTGAATGCAGATTCTATTTGACCTTTTGATTGGCACTCCATTCACTCATTTGAGGGCTTTATTTCAAGCTTATTTTTGAAAGGGAACATGTTTCACTACAAATTTAGAAATTATTCAATTATTGACTTCAAAAGATTTGTTGATTCTTCCCAATTATCTAATAGGGATTGATTTTCTAATTGGGTCCTTTTCCCCTTTTAATGGAGTGATCCTTGTTAGGGGTAAATATTTGTTGATTAATGCATCTATGTGAGGCATTCTCCAGCTTACAAACATGTGAGGTGTCGATAATTGTGTTTAAATAATGTAACTACAAAGTGTATTCTAATTATTATTGTAGTATTATTCATTAGATCAATCCCCTATCATGGATTGATCATGTCGGCTATTGTAAAAGACCAAATCCCCTTTTGCGGATTGGTTAAAGTATAATTATAATAGGCAGAATAAGAAGTCGCCCCCAAAATATATTAAAGAGGCCCCAAAATATATTAAGGGTGGTTATAACCACCCAGAAGAAGAAGTCAGCCTTGCCAGTGAAGAGACACTTTCACACATGCCATAATTGTATAAATAAGGAGGTTAGTGCCTCACTTAGACACACACTCACTTATTCATTGAGAGATAAGTTTTGGAGCTGCAGTTGGAGAAGAGAGAGAGAGAGAGGCACATTCTTGGGAGAGGAATTTCTGTATTTGTTTGAGTTATCTCTTGGTATTGTATTGGCTATATAAGGAAGTTTTGCTGGGTTTTCTACCCCATGAGGGTTTCCCAGGATAAATGATGTGTCTCTTGTGATTGTGTATTTCTCAATGATCCTATCTTATGCTATTTTTATCTAGTGAAATGCAAAGAAATCTAATAATAGCTTAAACCTTAACATGGTATCAAAGCTAAGCTAAAGAGAGCATCTTTCACAAGAGAAAGTGAAAAACGTCATTGTTGTCGTACATGCAAATTCGGGATTTTTGTTGGTAAAGTATTTCAATCCCAAAACCATCTAAAAAAGTGTGCCCTTCCTCAAGGATCACTTTGGCATCCTCAGTGCAACTTTTCAGTGGCTAGATCTCCCGGAAAGTGAAACCCTAGTTTTCACTGGTACCAGAAAACCAGAAGTACCATAAGTACAAGAAAAATAGAAGTACCAGAAAACCAGAAGCACCAGTCGATAAATCCGTTGGTCAAGTTTGAGGGGGTAAAAGTTGGATTTTCAGAAATTTGACTGCACCAACTTACTCACCTCAAGTCAACGCATCTATCCCCTGGATCAGAATTTCAAAATTTGAAGTTTGAAAAATTAGGGTTTCCTCATAAAACCCTAAGTTGCAATTGCAGTCTTAGAACTAGTTGCACTATCAATTTCAGTTGCAGTATCAGTTAAAGTTGCATCTGTAGTACCATTTGCAGTCACCCTTGAAGTTCTTAAAGAGTTGGTGATCATTACCACTGCTACCAGATGGTGCCTCTAACTGCAAGTGTCATCAGAGGTGTGTACTCACACATGTTTAAACGATTAAGCTTTAAAGGGTATTTGCAGGAGAAGGGATCTCTTGTCATAGATCCAGAAGGATCTCAAGGTCCAACACATTCAGAGGAATGATGCAACCCAAGTGTGATTATTCTGATATGCATCTATTTGTTATGACATTATTTTGATTAGTGTTGCATGTTGTAGCTATCACCATCATTCTAACCTTTGATCAAATTATGAGTCAAGGTATTAGATGGATTAAAAGTTGAGATCATAGAGCTTATCCTCTAACCCAACCTTTTGTCAAGATAACGTATTGTCTCAGTACAGAAGTCAGGTTGAAGAAATCACTCGTCATCTTGAGTGAAGGAGATTGGGAAGAAAAGCAAGCACTCATTCTTGAGGACAAGGCACCAGTTCCCAGGAGAAACCTCGTGTGTTAGTTCCAGGTTTCCATCAAGCAATGTTCGATCACAACACTATACGAGCGTTGACCTCATTTCGTATTGTATCTCTTACTTTTTATCTTTGCTTTTGACAAGCCACGAATGATAGCTCTAAAGGAGTTACTGTGATGATTACTCGTGCTATTTCTTTATATACTATTATCAAAAAGATATTATTCTTGCTTGTTGTTTTGTTGACCTTGTTCCAGGTCACAGATAATAACCCTAAGGAAGCTATAGTGAAGGTTGTAGAAGACAACGTATTAAATGAGACATGAAGCAAACTATGTACATGACCATATACACTCATGCACCAAAGAAGATGAAGAAGAAGCTATCTCTTGAGATTCAGAATATCTAATATGAAGATCGACTGAAAGGAGCATAAGGCTTCAAAGATGACCGAACATTAGAACGAGAAGCATACCTCGTTTGAAGCCTGACTCAGTCTTTCATATTTAGACTTGGTATGCAACACCAAGTATACCCTGTAAGAGATGATGAAGTCCTTGTAGACTGGAAGAAATCAAGAGTAATCCTGATCTCAGAAAGGATCAGATGAAGAGACAACTTCCAGGACTAGAAGACAGATGTGGTGAGAAGACTAGATTGTAGCTTCAAAAAATTATAGAAGATATGAAATCTCCTGGGAAGATTCCCTTGTTTCAGTGACAAAGAAGGAAGCCAGACAGAAAGACTAGGATATGGATTCTTCCGTGAGACTAGAAGAGAGGTCAATATTGACTTCCAATATTGAT
This sequence comes from Picea mariana, assembly GCA_032191745.1. Lineage (NCBI taxonomy): Eukaryota > Viridiplantae > Streptophyta > Pinopsida > Pinales > Pinaceae > Picea > Picea mariana. Next base: position 135,607 of record JASDQU010308252.1, read on the forward strand.
CTATACATATCAAACATGTTGTAGATGTACAAAGCCTAATTTATTTCCAGAGGATTCTCCTAGCAAAGGGGAGAAGACTATGACGAGATACTTATGAAGACAACCAGAACAATCATGATTCATATATAGTATGAGATGCAGGGGGAGCAATCCCCATATTTAAAAATTGAATGGAAGTTGGTGTAGTAAATTAGTTGGGTCATGGAGACATGACTACAATGAAAGATAGAGTTTCCTCCATGAAAGAAGAAGAGATATATTCAGTATCAGTTATTGAGCCACTCTCAGTTTCAGATGAAACTGTTGCCGTAATAAAATAAGAGGAGTTACTCTCAGATTTTAGCAGCCACATAGAGAATGAAGTAATCATTCTCAGCCTCAGAGCAGTTGAAGGTGTAAAATCCCAGATTCTAGAAGGAACAATTGCAGAGAGAGTAGAGGACATACTCCCAGACAGTGAGACAGATAGTGCCTTACAGAAATCACATAGAGCTAACACATGATCGTGCAGATTGAGTTGTAGTGAGCAAGTGTACCAGATTGGTACAATGTAATGAGAAAAATTGATTTGAAGATTGAAGATAGAAAGACTCATATCTTCCAGTTGAAGAAGGATCTGTACGTGTTGAAGCAAGCTCCTAGAGATTGATATGGAAGAATTGACAGTTTCCTGACGAGATTGGGCTTTACCAAGAGTAAAGAAGATTCTTACCTCTACGTAAAGGTTATGAATGATGAGCTGGTGATATTGTTGTTGTATGTGGATGAATTATTCTTAACTAGAGAAGAAAAGCTCATCACCGAATGTAAGAAGAAGATCGCTTCAAAATTTGAGATGAAAGACCTTGGCCTAATGCATTATTTCTTAGGTCTTGAGGTATGGCAGAATCCAGAGAGAATCTTCCTTAACCAAGGGAAGTATGCAGTCGAAATCCTGAAGAGATTCAACATGTTGGACTGCAAGTCCATGAATACACCCATGGAAAAAAAGCTACTGGTCGACACTTCGTCAAAATTGATTGATGCCACACTGTATAGACAGATCATTGGATCATTGATGTAATTGATGAACACCATACTAGATATATGTTTTTCCATGAACCCCTTGAGTTAGTTTCTGGTAGAACCCAGACATGTTCACCTAGTTGCTGCAAAACATGTGATGAGGTACCTTAAGGGTACATTAGATTGTGGTCTCAGCTATGATGGAGATCATGTTTTCACACTGAGTGGGTACACTAATTCAGATTGGGATGGAAGTGTATCTGACAGGAAGAGCACTTCAGTATGATGTTTTAGTTTGGGATCAACCATGATCTCATGGAAGAGTAGGAAGCAATCCAACATTGCTCTCAGTACAACGGAAATAGAATACATTGCTGCGTGTTCTGCCCACTGCGAAGCTATATGGCTTCGTAAGTTATTGACTAGTCTATTTGACCTAGAGATGGAAGCAACCACGATCCTATGTGACAACCAGAGCTGCATAATGATGACAAAGAATCTTGTATTTCATAACAATTCGAAGCACATAGATATCCGATATCATTACATCCGTGACATGGTGCAGAGAGGAGCCATAAAGATCCAATATGTCAACACAAATGAATAGGCTACCGATGTATTGACCAAGCCTCTATCTCATGTAAATTTTGAGCACTTTCGAGATAAGATTGGTATAGTCCGAAATGATCTTCCTTGAAAGGGGGAGTAGTGTTGTGTTGAGATATATCTAGTATTGTGCTTCCAGCTTAATCGATGTGATGTGAATCCAGTCTAGTTGTTGTGTCGAGATATGCCTAGTACTGTGCTTCCAACTTAATCGCTGTGACGTAAAGCCAGTCTAGTTGCTATGTTGAGATTCACCTAGCACTGTGCTTCCAGCTTAATTGCTGTGATGTAAAACCATTCTAGTACCATGCTTCCAGCTTAATTGCTGTGACAAAAAGAAAGCCGAGTATTGTGCTTCCAGCTTAATTGCTGTGACGAAAAGCAAGCTGAGTATTGTGCTTCCATCTTAATTGCTGTGATGAAAAGCAAGCCAAGTGTTGTGCTTCCAACTTAAGTGTTGTGATGAAAAGAAAGCCGAGTATTGTGCTTCCACCTTAATTGCTCTGATGAAAAGCAAGCTGAGTATTGTGCTTCCAGCTTAATTGTTGTGATGAAAAGCAAGCCGAGTATTGTGCTTCCATCTTAATTATTGTGACGTAAAGCCAACCTAGTACTGTGCTTCCAACTTAATGGTTGTGACGTAAATCTAGTCTAGTATTATGATTTCATCTTAATTGTTGTGTTGTGATTCCAACTTAATTGTTGTGTTGTGATTCCAACTTAATTGCTGTGTTGTGATTCTAGCTTAATTGTTGTGGTGTTTCCACCTTAATTGCTGTGTGGTTTGACAGCTTAATTGTTGTGAGGATGTGCCAACATAATTGCTGTGATGATGTGGCAGCTTAATTGCTGTGATGATGTGCCAACCTCATGCTATGATGATGTGTTTCCAGCCTTGTGCTATGTTTCCAGCCTCGTGCTGTGATGATGTGTTGCCAGCCTTTGTGTTGTGATATTTCTTCTTTTGATGTTGTATAAGCATTGTGATGTTATTGATGATGAGGATGTACTAGTGTTATACTAATCCATGTAAATGCAGTTGATGATGATGATGCCACTTCAGCCTCTTGCTGAAGATGATGATAATGATGCCACTTCAGCTCTTGAGTCCTTGCTGAAGATGATGATGATGGTATTATTTCAGCTTTAATGCTGAAGATGATGATGCTGTTATCTTAGCCTCATACTGATGAGGATGATGATGCTACTCCAGCTCCATGTTGTGTTGATGATGCTCCAACCTCTGTTTTGTGCTGATGATGAGAAAAACTTATGATGATTTATAGATATGCCAGTCAGTGCTCCAATATGATATTGATGATGCTGTCCTCTCACCCTCCTGATGTTATTGATGATGCCATCCTCTCTCTCGCCTGATGCTGTTGTAGAATACCCTTCTTGTTAAGGGGGAGTGTTGAAATAATGTAACTACAAAGTGTATTATAATTATTATTGTAGTATTATTCATTATATCAATCCCCTATTGTGGATTGATCATGTCAGCTATTGTAAAAGACCAAATCCCCTTTTGCGGATTGGTTAAAGTATAATTGTAATAGGAAGAATAAGAAGTCGACCCCATAATATATTAAAGAGGCCCCATGATATATTAAAGGTGGTTATAACCACCCAGAAGAAGAAGTCGGCCGCCAGTGAAGAGACACTTCCACACGTGCCAAAATTGTATAAATAAGGAGGCTAGTGCCTCACTTAGACACACACTCACTTGTTCATTGAGAGATAAGTTTCAGAGCTGTAGTTGGAGAGAGAGAGAGAGAGAGAGAGAGACGCATTCTTGGGAGAGGAATTTTTGTATTTGTTTGAGTTATCTCTTGGCATTGTATTGGTTATCTATAATAAGGAAGTTTTTCTGGGTTTTCTCCCCCATGAGGGTTTCCCAGGATAAATGATGTGTCTCTTGTGATTGTGTATTTATTAGTGATCCTATATTATTCTATTTTTATCTAGTGAAATGCAAAGAAATCTAATAATAGCTTAAACCTTAACACATTGTAGCTATGTGAAGTCTTTCTCTTAGCTTACAAACCTGAGAGAAATCCCCTAAGAAGGGTACATGGTTCCTGCCTGAGACAAAGCTGGGAACGTAGAGATGAACTCCTCCATTCAAAGAGTTGAGAAGAACTCCATATGATTTTCTAGTGGAAAAGCGATCTGTTGAGTTAGGACGTGCCTGTGGCTGAGCACAAGGTGAACGTGTGAAATCCCAAAGTGCTGGGTGCATCATCATGAGAACAGAAATGAAGATGATGTATTAGCCTCCTATGAGCAACATAGTTGACGATAAGACTCCAGATGATTCTCCTGTTGGTGGTAGTGGGAAAGAAGATCCGTAGAGTGGATGTGACTATGGACGATCACAAGTGAACGTGTGAAGACCTGGTTCTTCTGTGTACTGAAGTGAATCGAAGCTATGATATCCCTATGGATGTGCCCCTAGTGGATGAGCACTAGTGGGTGTATCAGATTCTTTGCTATATGTTGTTCAAGAGTCAGACTTTCCTGTAACCCTCATTGTAATGTAAAGGGTACAGGTTGGCCCTACCTTAATGTGATTAATAATAAATGTAAAAGATAATTAATATTGTTAATAATAATAATAATAATAATAATAATAATAATAATAATAATAAAGTGACTTAGAGAGGTCGGCCCTGTTGAGCCAATAGACGACTTTGTTGATTTTACAAAGTCTAATATAAGTAAGGGATAATTCCCCTTTGTGGAAACAAATCTTACTTGTGAGTTTGGAAATTTTAGTAAGTACACTTCTTTGGCAAAAGGTGTGCACCTCTCTTGGGCGCTAGAGTTATAGGGCTTAAGAACTCTCTTGTGTGCTAAGTCTTTCTTGGTGGTGAAGGTCTTTCTCTTGAATATTATAGCAAAGGATTTGGTTGGGTTTTCTTCCCTTGTTGAGAATGGTTTCCTAGGATAATTCTTGTGTTCTTGTGCATGGTGTTTCTTCTTGTGATCTTTGTTGCTGCAACATTATTGTTTATGGTCAAGTGAAATGATAAAATGGAATGAATTTCACACTTAACCTAGATTATGAAAAATCAACATGGTATCAAAGCACAGGTCTTCAGAACCCATTGCACAAGATACAAACCTTTATCAACCATCTCTCCTCTTCTACAGAACTGTACGACTCTCCTAGGGTTTTCAAAAAAAATATCCGTATGTCTTCCTTCTCAATGGTGAGTCATCCCTTAATACTGAAATGCTGGGGGTAATTTTGGCATAGAAGAGTACGAACTGTTCCAACACATCTCCAGAGACTCTCAGAGTGACATTCCAAGCATTTTGATTTTTTGGCCCTAGGGTTTCACTAATTTCTGCAGAAATTTTAGAATTAGGGTTTCTGCAAACTCATTGAAGGAGCTCTTCAACTCACCAGTGTTCTCCTATCTCTCAAAGGCTTATTTTTTGTAGTCATAAGTCCAATAAAACCTAAAAGTGCTATCCTAGCCTAGCCGTTAGGATTTCTAGCCTAGTTGACAAAGGGTTGTGAAGAATCTAAAATTATAATGAACAAAACTATGAATGGAAGGAAGATGACGTCAATAAAAGGAAGACAATGACCTACTCAAATAATTACTTTGAAGGGCTAGCTTCAAAATAAACAAATATGAAAAAAGGTGACACCGTGACAATCTTCTTCATAAAGATCTCAGAGGATAGAGATCAACCAAGAGCCATTGGAAAAATCATATCAACATCCCCAGGTATGCACTTGTATATATTATTTGTATCATTATAATGAGTGAAATTGCAGGAGAAAGGAACCTTTGATGAATTCACGGATCTAGAGGGATCTCAGTGCATTTAGAGAAACAACACACTCAAAATAAAGACTCTAGGTTTGATTGTTGTAATTGTCATTCCTCTAACCTATATTTCTAAAAAATTGCTACATTACAAGTAGGTGTTGTAGTTGTGACAATATTCCTTAAAATATTTTGATGTACTGACTATTATCCTTTAGGAGATATTCTTGTGTTGGTCCTTTTTTTGTTTTCCTGTTTCAGATAGGTTAATAAGAAAAGAAGATGATTATCCTTTAGAGGGAGTCGCTTGAATCAGAAGGAGCCAAAAACATTTGATAAAGAAGAATAATAGAATCATCATTGAGACAACCAATGCTACAAAACATGCTCATAATATTTATAGAATTCCATGGGAAGAATCATGCATGACACAGTATATGTGCATAATAAGAGTCTTCACCGGACTTTGAAAAACATAATTCTTGAAGAAGACTTCACCGAAATGAAGCCTAAGATTGAACACTTCAGTTTATTTGGGTGCCCAATGTATTTTCATGTACCCAAGAAGAATTCCAAGATAAATCCTTTAGGAAGAAAGGATACAGTGAATCTTCAAAGACATCCCTAGTCAGAGATAGATTGAGACAAGCAGAGACGTTTTCCTTAAAGAAGAGATAGTTTTTCAAAGACCTAGAGAATATCAGATGGATATTGACAGTGAGACAATACCTTCTTTCCCTTCAACAACTCAGAGGGAGAACATAAATTACTCCAGGTTATACAGTTGATATGTTCAGAGATATTGCAATAGGGCATAAAATGCCTATCTAGACTCACTCTGCAAGAGGCAGAGAAACATAGAAGCCTCTCAAGGCACATTCTTAGAGAAGCAACAAGATAACCATTATGGAAAAATGCCATAACAGAAGAATACCAGTATATCTTAAAATAGTGATGCATAAGATACTATTCAAGGACCAGAAAGGGAAGTCTGTGGTAAAGCATGTAATTGATGAAAGTGTCAAGAAATACAAAATGAGATCTATAGCCAAAGGTTTCTCATAAACAGAGGGAGTTGTCTATGATGAGACACTTGATCCAGTGAACCAAATACACTTCCATCCATGAGTTGGAAACTATCTCAGATAGATATATTCTTGATAAGTTTGGATCTCAACAAGAGTGTTGCTGATCCAAATCTACATGATTACAGTGTTGGTGACGAGAGCCCGATCCTGATAACTTATTCAGAAAGCATTGTTGTTACAAGTAATCCTTGATTTCTGAATTCAAGATGAAGAATGTGAGTATGATGCACTACTTCTTGGGACAAGAAGCACGACAAATGACTAATAAAAGTTTCCTAAGTCAAGGAAAATATACAGTGAAAATATTAAAGAAGTTCAATATGACAAAATGCAAAATCCACCGCAATGGATTTAAAGAAGAAGATTAATGATGATTCATATGAGACTGATCCACAACTGATTGGGTCACTAATGTATCTGGTCAATACCAGACTTGATTCATGCCATGCAGTGAATGTGCCTAGTCATTTCATGAGTCAACCAAGATAGACTCACTAGACAACAACAAAACATGTATTGGGATATATACAAGGAAAATTTGGATATGGCCTAAGATATGCCTCTAGTATGAACTTGAGTTTGCAGGATATGTCGATTTAGATTGAGCAGAAAGTATAGTGAACTGGAAAAGCACATCTGGTTGATTTTCTATCATGAAGTTTTCATGGTTTTCTAATGCAACAAGAAACAAAACTCTGTAGCCTTGAGTACCACAGAGGCAAAGTATATAACATCGAGTGTGCAAAGCAATATGGCTTCACAAGCTTCTGACAGATTTTCTTGACCATGAGATGGATCCTATGATGATAACCAAGAGTCGTGAGTAAAGATCCTTGAGAACCCAGTGTTTCCTGATGGATCAAAATACAATGAGATGAAATGTCCTTATTTCAGAGATATGATACAGAGGAAAATTGTACACATGCAGTACCTTCCTACACTTGAGCAGATTGCAAATATCTTCACCAAATTAACTTCATGAATAATGGCTCCCTAGTCAAGAGGGAGTGTCGATAACTCCAACCAAGACAAAATTCAAAATACATATGTGTGAGACTTGGCATAGTAAAAAATTCCTCCCTAGCTGAGAGGGAGTGTTGATGAATGCAACTATGTGAGACATTCTCCATCTTACAAACCTGTGAGGTGTGGATCATTGCAGCTATGTGAAGTATTTCTCTCAACTTACAAACCTGGGAGAAATCTCCTAAGAAGGGCACATGGTTCCTTCTTGAGATAGAGATGGGAACGTAGAGATGACCTTCTCCATTCAGAGAATTGAGAAGAACTCTAGATGATTATCCAGTGGAAAAGCAATCTCTTGAGTTAGGACGTGCCTGTGGCTGAGCATAAGGTGAACGTGTGAAATCCCAAAGTGTTGGGTGCACCTTCATGAGAACATAAATGAATATGATGTATTAGCCTCCTCTGAGAAGCAAAGTTGACGAGAAGACTCCAGATGATTCTCTTGTTGGTGGCATTGGGAAAGCATATCTGTAGAGTGTACGTGCCCATGGATGAGCACAAGTGAACGTGTGAAGACCTGGTTCTTCTGTGTAATGCAGTGAATCAGAGCTATGACATCCCTATGGATGTGCCCCTGGTGGATGATCACCAGTGGGCGTATCATATCCTTTGCTTTGTTCAAGAGTCAGACCTGCCTGTAACCCTAATTGTTATGTAAAGGGTACAGGTCGACCCTACCTTAATTTTATTAATAATAAATGTAAAAGATAATTAATATTGTTAATAATAATAATAATAATAATAAATTATAAAGTGACTTAGAGAGGTTGGCCCTGTTGAGCTAATAGACGCCTTTGTTGATTTGAAAAAGTCTAATATAAGTAAGGGATGATTCCCCTTTGTGGAAACAAATTTTACTTGTGAGTTTGGAAATTTCAGCAAATATACTTCTTTGGAAAAAGGTGCGCACCTCTCTTGGGCGCTAGAATTCTAGGGCTTAAGCACTCTCTTGTGTGCTAGGTCTTTCTTGGTCATGAAGGTCTTTCTCTTGAAGATTATAGAAAAGGATTTGGCTGGGTTTTCTTCCCTTGTTGAGAAGGGTTTCCCATGATTCTTCTTGTGTTATTGTGCATGGTGTTTCTTCTTGTGATATTGGTTGCTGCAACATTATTGTTTATGGTTAAGTGAAATGCTAAAATGGAATGAACTTCATACTTAACCTAGCTTATGAAAAATCAACAATATTTTCATTTAATAAGTGACCAATCATTAAATTGTCAACCCGAGGAGTTTGTAAACTTACGAAGCACATGCACAGTATATGCAGGATTGAAGCTAATTTAACCTAATCTAATGTTGAAGTTGAAACACACAACTGGAATTAAATTGCATAAATTAAATCAACTTGGAAATTTGAAATTGCACAAAATAAAAACAAGCAACTGGAATTAAATTGCATAAATTAAATCAACTTGGAAATGTGAAATTGCATAAAAGGAAAACAACATGTGAAGAGAAACAAATGACAAGTAATAGACACATGTGACAACATATGTGAGCTCACATTAACATTAAAGAAATCTCAATCTATTACATCACAATAATCAAATCCACTCCATGACACAATAATGGAAATCATGAAACTCCTACTAATCAATGACTAACAAAAGACTCAGAAAACAAGGATCCTTTCCTACCATCCAAGGAATCCATTCAAGACTTTTCTAATCCTAATTTCTCCTTTTCAAATAAAGAGAGAAACTCCTATTTATACATGAGTTGCTTTGAAAAGAGGATACACAACTCATAAATGTAGATCCACTTTTCTCTCAACCAATTTCCCATTATTACAAAATACTTATCCCTTCAAATCCTCACAAATCCTCTCATGATATTCCTCCTTGGAATTAGCTTGAATAATTATCTTCAAATCCTTGAAATGACAGAGGAAATATTTGAGAATCTTTTTGAATAATCCTTTCAAATAATCCTACACATTACAAAGCTCATCCAAACTTGAGATATTAATGAAAACATGTATATTTTATAATATTTAATTATAAATTCTCAAAAATACTTAAAAGAAATGAATTGGAAAATAATAAGGTAAACCCATAATTAATTTATGAAAATGGTATCATGAATGGTAAATGGAATACGGATGAATGAGAGGAATAGTGAAAGGAAAATATGATGAAAATGCGACATTCCTGAGATCCAACAATCCTTCCAAAATTTACCTCAAATTTTCAATCGGGCCAATCATTTGTCCTATTATTTTTCACTTTATAACTAAGGCCCAATGTCACATTTGATTCTGATCTTTGGATTAATCCTTTTCTCTATATTTTGATCCTTTTATCTTCCATTATTGATAGTTGGTCTCTATTTCTCAATTAGGTCAATTTTCTAATAATTCCCCCTTTTTTTGTTTCTCTCGCTCTCTCTCTATGATTCTCCAATTGGGTCTGATGATGAGGTCTCTTGTTCTTATTTCATATTTGAGTTCTTCTCAATCAATCCATTAGTCCCAATTTTCTAATTGAGCCTTCATTCAATCTCCCAAAGCAAGGCCTCTTAATTTTCAAATGGGGCCTCTCTTTTTTATTTCCTTCTCTTTTTCATTATGATTTGATGATTAGGCCTCTTCATGATAATATTTCAAGTGCAAACTACCTAATTTTGAAATTGGCCTCAATTTTTCAATTGGGCCAATTTTCCAATTGGTTTCTTTTGTTCATTCAAATTTATTACTTTGTTTCAAATTTTGTGTTGATTGGACTTGATCACAAGATTATGCTTCTTCATTTGATTTGTTTCCTATATCAGTTTCCAATGTCTCTATCATGATCAATTTATTGATCACCTCCTTTTGATTAAGCATTTGAAGGATTTAATTTTAGACCCAATTTCATAACCGTCTCTAATTTTATAATCAAGGAACCTCTCTTAGCATTCAAACAATTTTAAGTTGCCTGTAACTTGTTATATGTTAGGTTCCCTTTCATATACTTTAGCCATTGATTATATGTTGTAACCTTTAGATGTTGTTTTGTAAAAGGTTATTATTGGAGAGTCCTTGGCCTCTCTTTCAAATGTAGGAATGCCCAATATTTGAAATACATGCAAAATGTATACTTAACCCTTATAATGTGATTTTATTCGATAGTTGTAATTAAATCAATTCCAAAGGCAATACCTTTTATGTTAATTTTGATCAAGCATTGAATTTTGAAAAGAGTGATGAACTTGTTGAGAATTCAAACAAAACTTTTCTCAAATTTGGGTAGGCTCCATGTTGTTTCGAAGGTTGATTCAAACTTGAAGCATGAAATTGAAATTTTGGCCTTGGGATTTTTTTAATACTCCGTCTAACGAATTTAATGTGCTATGTTGTTTTGAATGGGTGAAATGAAATCTTATATATATGGCTCCCTAAGGACAAGGCAAAAGGAAAAAGTTAGTAGAAGAGAAACCGGTCCAACAAAAGTAACTAGCTAAGAAAAGGCATTTGTCTAAGGAAAAACAAGCATCCATGTCAAAGGACCTCAAAAGTCCCATTTATGCAGACACTTCCCATCAAACAAGAATTGACAATGCACATAATTATGGTGATATATTCTTGTTGATTAAATATGGAAAGGATTGCCCAGTACCTAAGAACTGAATGAAAGGAAACATGATAAAATTGATGGGATATAAAACCTGAGAAAGTCCTATATTCACAATGTTGTTGCTAGACTGGGAGTAGTACCATGCACTTAAATAATTAGATGGTTGATCGATCACACTAATGTAGACCAATAAAAAATATACAATGAACAAGGCAAATGCATAGGCTATTTATTTCTTACTAATTTTAAAATGTATTATAGGTTTGCGAAATTTAAGGAATACCTGACGAATGAATGAATGAAAGAATTCACTCACACACGACTGCTATAACATTTTGGCTAGCTAGTATGAAACTGGCAGAACATTCAAATCCATTGATACCAAATCATTTCCCACCATAATTTTTAAAGGCGCTCACATGTTCACCACTTAGCTGTTAAGTAGACTATATGGAGAGAGGTCATCTTCTCATTTAAAACTATCATGGGTTCCATTGGTTTATGAAATCATAGAAAATGGCACCATGTTCAATTAGGCAACCATCTTGTCTTACTCTTTAGTGAATCTATTAGAAAATTCAATCCTAGTCCATCCACCAATCCTCTATAATTCTATATGTCAAACTATTTGTTAGACGTGGTGTGTGATTCTAACTCATTTGTATACATGTGTTGGTCTTGGACACCCAACCAAGCCTCCATTTCATGTGTCTTGCAATGATCTATAGAAGCAGAAGTGCACATGTCACTATGATTATATTTATGGTTACTTCTTTGCACCATTGTATGAGATAAGTTTTTGCAATCCTTGCCCAAGACTATCCCCAAAATCCATTGAAGTGTTAAAAAACATTGGAGACTAGTATACATATGAAGGGTTGTAACAATCCCCTAGTAGTTCATAATTGAGTACACAAAATATAAAAAATTAAGTTCAATTTGATAGAAATAAAGTACTTACGATCACACCTACTATATTATTATTATTATTTTTTGAATACATTGTTTGCACAAGTTACCAATTGACCTCTTCAATAATTTACAAGAACTGACACTCAACAAGGGTCTATATAAAGAGGAAATAAGGAGTAAAGTGTTATCAATTCCAAAACCTTAATTATGGTTGTGCAACCAACACACCAAACTTATTTTAATTTAGTAAGTTACGCCATAGTTAAAATCACTCCAAGATTTAAGTAAATCAAGACTTATTTTCCAAAGGTATAAGGCTTAATTTAATTAGAGGTAAAGTAATCGCTTTTCTTTCCAATAAAAATCTAACTAATAGTCAAAATTACATTAATTACAACGAAGCAATAATGTAACACATACACGTTATTTCTATTTAAATGATATCAAACTAAACTACAAATATCGAATCCCAAACCATAAATCACATGTAGAACAAGGACAAATTTACGCCACCTACCCAATCAACGCTTATTGAAACACAATGTAGTAAAATCTCCCATTCCTATTTATTAAATGACTATTTTATCAATTCCACTACTAACTACTATAATGTATTCAATTTATTCGATAACCAAATGATAAAAAAAATTGTCAACAATTCCCATCATTATTTGATTGCTAAAGCTATTGAATTAAAAAAAAACTTCATTCATATTTACCATTAAATTAAAAACTCTTAAGCGTTTTAAAGGAAATCATTACTTCCCAAACTCATAATTCTATTATCTTTAACATTTAATTATTAAATAATTACAACTTGAATAATCAATAATATTTTAATATTTAAATAATCAAACTTAATCTCACTATATTTGTCTTTAAATAATTACGATTCAACCCTCAATATACCCTTAATAATTACAACTTTAATGATTAATAATCTTTTAATGTTCAAAAATTTACAACTTAATTCTCACTATATACCATTTATAATTATGATTAAATCTCACCACATACCTTGATATCATAGTTGACTCTAGTTACGATATACTTAAAGGAATTTTTGTTCAAATATTGTAACTTCAAAGAGTATTCTATTTATTATTCAGTTATTATTCATCAGATCAATCCCCTTTTGTGGATTGATCATGTTCGACTTTCTACTTGACCAAATCCCCTTTTGTGGATTGGTCAAACCCTAATTATATTATGCAAATTAAGAAGTCCCCCCCCCCAGGACTAATTAAAGTGGTTTTAAACACTAAGAAGAGAAGTCGGCCCTGCCCAGTGAAGAGGCACCTTTCCAACGCCTGCCAACTAGTATAAATAAAGGAGGCTAGCGCTTCATTAACACACTCAATCATTCACTCATCAAGTGCGCAAGTTTGGTAGCTGCAGTTGGGAGAAGAAGGAAGAGAGAGGCGCATTGATCAGTGTTGGATATTCTCTAGTGTTTTGGTTTACTGTCTTGGCATTGGATTGACTATCTATATTAAGGAAGTTTTTGATGGGTTTTCTCCCCCATGAGGGTTTTCAAGGATAAATGCTATGTATCTTGTGATTGTGTTTCTCTTAGTGATCCTACCTATGATATTGTTATCTAGTAAATTAAAAAGAAACCTAATAATAGCTCAAAACTTAACATGGTATCAGAGCTAAGATGAAGAGAGCACCTTTCACTGGATAAGCAAAAATGTCACTGTTGCCGTGCAAGAAAATTATGGTTTTCTATTGAAGAATAATTTTAGCCTAAAACTCATCAAGGAAGTGCGTCGTAGCCTAACAAACTCTTTGTCAGATTCATCGCACTTTTCTAGTGGACATAACTCCCAGAAAGTGAAACCCTAGTTTCCACTGGTATCAAAAAACAAGAAAACTAGGAAACCAGAACCAGTACTAGAATTACCAGTCCAGATTTCTGTAGGCCGAGTTTGAAGGGATAAAATTTGGATTTTATGAAATCTTACTGCACCAGGCTACTCGCCTTAGCCAACCGTACCTCCTCGTAAGTTCAGATTTAAATTCTAAGCATTTTAAATTTTTGGTCATTTTCCTAGCTCTAGGTCAAGATGTCTGCAAGCACTAATCTTGTTGACAAGCTAGAAGGTGTAGATAACTTCCATGCATGGAAGTATAGGTTTGCACTCATTCTTGAAGAGAATGACCTAGCAAGATTCATTAAAGAAGATGTACCGGAACCTACCGATGCTACAACTAAAGAAAAACACCAAAAGGACATGGTTAGGGTCAAAAGTATCATTACAGACTCTATTAAAGATCAATTGATCCCTCAAGTGGCTTAAAAAAAAAATCCAAATTTTTTTTCTGATGCCCTAAACAAAATGTATGAAGGAAAGAACATCAGCCGAAAGATGAATCTAAGAACTCAACTCAAAAGTACAAGGATGTAGAAAGGATATATAGTTCATGAATATTTCTCCAAAATATCACAATTCAAGGAACAAATAGAAGCAATTAGAGATACTCTAGATGAAGATGAACCGATAATTCCAGCTCTTAATGGTCTCAGAAGACCATGGGATGCGTTCATCCAAACCATTTGTGCCAGAAACGAGGAACTACATTTTGACACTCTGTGGGAAGAATGTGTTCAAGAAGAAGCAAGAGTAGTTAACTGAGGAGTAGTACTATCAAGAGATGAATATCAAGCCGTAGATGCTCATACTAAAGGAGGAATGAAGAGATCTCACTTCTAGAAGGAAACTCATCAACATAAGGAATCTCACTCCCCAAATATATTCAACAACTCTCATAAAGAATCTCACCCTCCAAGGAGATTCCAGAAGTTTCAAAAAGGTCAAAGAAGAGAAAGAGATTTCTCCTCTTATCAATGCTACCATTGTGATAAGATGGGACATATTGCTAAATATTGTCTAGCTAAGAGAGAAGAATACAAGAAGAGAAACAAAAGGCACCATGCCCATACAGTTGAAGATGAAGAGCCACCTACAAAGATGATAAAATAATAGATTGAAGACTATGTCTTAATCTCTTCCCTCTTAGGATCAATATCACCTAATGATGATACTTGGATCATAGATAATGGTGCTTCCAAGCACATGACAGGTCAAATATACATTCTCTCTAGCCTTACAGAAAAGAACTTTCCCTATAAATTTACACTTGGATATGACTATCAGTACCCGATCAAAGGAGTAGGAGAGTCCAACTACAGACTTGATTCAGGGACCCTAATGAAGATGAAGGATGTACTATATGTACTAGGTTTGACAAAGAAATTACTTTCTATCTCAACTTTAGATAAGAAAGGATTCATAGTTTCTTTCATAGATGGAGAAGTTCTTATGTGGCCTAAAGGAAAAACCATAGAAGATGCAATTGTTATTGGAACAGAAGAAGGTGGCTTTTATAAGCTAAAAGGTCTCATTCCATTGAGAGTCCATGTGAACTTTGGCATAGAATACTAGATCACATCAACTACAAGGCATTACCATATGTGACCAAGACAATCATAGGTCTACCAGAATTCAAGGTTGACCATGAAGGTGTGTGCAATGGATTTGCACAAGGAAAGAACATCAAGAATCCTTTCCCGAAGAGAGACAACAAAGCAGAAGGAGTCTTAGAGATCATCCACTCATATGTATGTGGCCCAATTCCATCAACCTCCATTAGTGGGTATGTATACTATGTATAACTTATTGATGACTATTCTCGCAAGACTTCGATGTAATTCTTAAAGTCAAAAGATGAAGTGTTTGGAAAATTCAAGGAATTCGAAGCCCTGATAGAGAATCTCTTTGAAAGAAATATCAAGACACTCAATTCATATAATGAAGGAGAATACACCTCAAAAGAGTTTGTAAACGTTTGTAAATATGTCGGGATCAAGAGGGAGCTCACCACTCCCTACAATCCTAAAAAAAATGGTGTAGCAGAAAGAAAAAACATAACTATAATGGAAGCAGTGAAGACTATGATCCACGATCAAGATATTCTAATGCACTTATGGGAAGAAGAAACAGGAACATCAATATATGTACATAATAGATTATCCCATGGTTCTCTTGGGTTCAAAACCCCTAAAGAGATGTTCTCCGGAAAGAATCCATAAGTGAGCTATCTCAAGATATTTGGCTGTCCAGTATTTGTACACATTCCAATAGAGAACAGAACCAAGCTAGACCCTTCAGGAAAGAAGGGAGTATTTGTTGGATACTGTGAGGTCTCAAAGGCCTTCAAAATTTATATACCAGGTTACCATCATATTGAGATCAACAAAAAAGATGTAACCTTTAATGAAGATGCAACACTCAAAAAATCAAGAAGATTCTAGCTTGAAGAAGTATATGAAAAAGAACCTGTAGCTCCCAGAGTTGCAGAACCAGTGAGGGAAGTCACAGTTTCCCCAATGATGAGATTCATGAATATCATGATATGATAGAATCTCAAGAACCTCCCCAGATAATGATCTCTCACAAGATAAATCCAACTTGGGCAAGGGAACTTATTTAGATGGAGAGAAGTATGGTGCCCCCGAAGGAACCATGAGACAAGTCAAGAAACCCAATCCATTCTCCATTTATATGGATTTGATGTGTGATATCTTAGAGAATGAGCTTACTTTCTTTGAAGAAGACATTCAGAAGAAAGAATGGGCAGATTCCATGACAGAAGAATACCAATCCCTTATAAAGAATGAGGTATGGGAAATAGTTCCCAGACTGAAGAGCAAGGATGTGGTATCTTCCAAATGAATTTACAAGATAAAACATGCTGCTGATGGAAGTATTGAGAAATATAAAGCAATGTTTATAGCTCGTGGATTTTATCAAAAGGAAGGCATTGGTTATGAAGATACATTTGTTCATGTATCAAGATATACTTGAATCATAACCATCACATACCTTGCAACTAAGATGAAATGGAAGTTATACCAGATGTATGTGAAAAAAACTTTCTTAAATGGTGTCATTGAAGATGAAGTGTATATAGAACAAACTCAAGGATTTGAGGTTGAAGATAAAAAAATACATGTTTGTAAATTGAAGAAGGCTCTATACAGATTGAAACAAGCTCCTAGAGCTTGGTATGGAAGAATTGACAGTTTCCCGATGATATTGGGCTTTACCAAGAGTAAAGATGATTCTAACCTGTACTTCAAGGTTATGAATGATGAGGCTGTTATATTGATGTTGTATGTGGATGACTTATTTCTAACTGGAGAAGAAAATCTCATCATTGATTGTAAGAAGAATCTTGCTGCAGAATTTGATATGAAATACCTAGGCCTAATGCACTATTACTTAGATCTTGAGGTTTGGCAGAGCCCAGAGAAGATCTTCCTTAACCAAGGGAAGTATGCAATTGAAATACTGAAGAGGTTTGATATGTTGGAGTGTAAATCCATGAATACACCCATGGAAACAAAGTTGAATCTCTTGGTTGATACTTTGTCAGAGTTTGTTGATGCTACACTGCACAAACTGATCATTGGATCATTGATGTATCTGACAAACACCATGCCAGATATATGTTTTGCTGTGAACACCTTGAGTCAATTTTTGGTAGAACCCAGCCATGTTCACATTGTTGCTACAAAACATGTGATGAGATACCTTAAGGGTACGTTGGATTTTGGTCTCATTTATAATGGATATCATGACTTCAGATTGTGGATATATCGATTCAGATTGGGCTGGAAGTGTCTCTGACAGAAAGAGCACCTTAGGATGTTGTTTCATTTTAGGGTCAACCATGATCTCATGGAAGAGTAGTAAGAAATCAAGTATTTCTCTCAGCACGATAGAAGTGAAATACATTATCGCATGTTCCATCAGTTGTGAATTCATATGGCTTCAAAAGTTGTTGACAGGTCTATTTGATCTGGAGATGGAAGCAACCGTGATTCTATGTGATAACCAAAGTTGCATAAAAATGACAGAGAAACCCGTGTTCCATGACAAGTCAAAACACATATAAATTCGATATCACTACATTCATGATATGGTATAAAGAGGAGCCATAAAGCTCCATTATGTTGGCACGAATGAGCAGGTTGTAGATGTGTTGACCAAACCTTTGTCTCGTGTAAAGTTTGAACACTTTAGGGACAAGCTTGGTGTAGTCCGAAAGGACCTCCCTCAAAAGGGGGAGTAATGTTGATGCCAGCCTTGTGCTGGAGATTTCCAGCTTCGTGCTGATGCCAGCCTCATGATGAAGATTTCCAACTTCATGATG
This sequence comes from Picea mariana, assembly GCA_032191745.1. Taxonomy (NCBI): domain Eukaryota; kingdom Viridiplantae; phylum Streptophyta; class Pinopsida; order Pinales; family Pinaceae; genus Picea; species Picea mariana. The sequence continues at coordinate 153,805 of JASDQU010308252.1, forward strand.
ATGTTGATGAGATTCCAGCCTCGTGTTGAATATTTCCAGCTTCGTGCTAATGTGAATGATGATATTGATGATGAGGAAAAATTACGATGATTTATAGATATGCCGATCAATGTTCCAGATACTGTTGATGTTGCTGCCCTCTCTCTCTATCTCTTGATGATGTTGTAGAATACCCTTATTGTTAAGGCGAGTGTTGAAATATTGTAACTGCAAAGAGTATTCTATTTATTATTGAGTTATTATTCATCATATCAATCCCCTTTTTTGGATTGATCATGTCGAGATTTGTACTTGACCAAATCCCCTTTTGTGGATTGGGAAAACCCTAATTATATTATGCAAATTAAGAAGTCATCCCCCAGGCCTAATTAAAGTGGTTTTAACCACTAAGAAGAGAAGTCAGCCCTGCCCAACGAAGAGACACCTTTCTAGCGCCTGCCAGCTAGTATAAATAAAGTAGGCTAGCGCCTCATTAACACACTCACTCATTCACTCATCAAGTGCACAAGTTTGGTAGCTACAATTGGGAGGAGAAGGAAGAGAGAGGCGCATTGCTCAGTGTTGGATATTCTCTAGTGTTTTGGTTTATTGTCTTGGCATTGTATTGGCTATCTATATTAAGGAAGTTTTTGCTGGGTTTTCTCCCCCATGAGGGTTTTCCAGGATAAATGCTATGTATATTGTGATTGTGTTTCTCTTAGTGATCCTACCTATTCTATTTTTATTTAGTAAATTGAAAAGAAACCTAATAATATCTCAAAACTTAACAACTTTAATACATAACTGGAGGATATAATAGGCAATTTAGTACTCATAATTACATTTTATGTAATTATGCTAACAAAAACAAAAACAATAGTAAAGAACAATCATCATGTATTCACAGTCAAAGAGTAGCCACATCTAACGCTTCGAACAGAAAGACATGCAACACGGTCTTCCTATCCTCCATGGCTAGGGTAATGCACTAAGAACAAAATGACAAGCATTACAATATTTCTGCTCTCTAACTTACTCACGATACTAGCAATCAATTGACAGACGTTGTTCCTAAATGATCTACTCTCTACCTAAGCTTGTTTTCAAGCTGGGCAATCTAATTCTATTAGGAAAAATGAGAAACTTCAACACCACTACTTGATCTAATTCCACAACAACTCACATGCAAAGCTTCAACTAGATGACATTCCACTGTACAGAACAATAAAATAAAACATTATGAATGCAATGACAAGAATAGTATAAGTAGTAATATGAAATTCATATACAAAATAATAAACTTGCCATTGTGATTTCGAGGAAAGTGTCTAAGAAAATCCAGAAGAATTTTACATACGAAACCAATGACGAGCATACAATATTTCTCTAAAACATGAATGTGATCTTCATATAGTCAACAACTGATCTTCCCATAACTACAGGGTCATCATACAAACTTTACGAAAACCCTCGTGACTAGTAGGATAACACGACAGAGGCACATGATTTAACTTCTTAGTACATATTAATGGCTAGGTAAAGTCTATTGTTTAATAACATAAACCCTTTAATCAATTTGTACATAGAATGTGTATCAATAATTTAACAAAATCACTTAAAATAATTCAACAATATATAAAATACATGGTGAATGGCTCGAATTTCAACCTCTTTAAACATGCATAAATTTAAAACCCTAATATATAAAAATTACTGAATTATTATGTAGTTGTCAGTCAACCAACCGATCCCATGCACATTTAAATAGAAAATTTCACAGTTCACCGAGTCAATATCAGATCAGATAATATTTGTTTTCAAGTCACAGCCAAGCCACACACCAAATTGGTGTATGAGACCCCTCCCCCAACGATTTGACTGGTAAAGTATATGAAGGTATACATACCCTACCAAGCAAGTACATCAACCATGCACCAATACCACACCAAAATGAATCCTCATGCATGTATGCCAAATCCACCATAAAACATGTGCCAATCAACCTGCTAGTAGGTGCCTCTACCAATGTACTAGGAGTGTACCAATCATGCATCAACTATGACTCGTCAATGATGTACAACATGATCACCTTATCAACTCACCAACTACATGTCCCAATATGTAGTCCAACCATATGCCAAATGCATGCACCTAAATATCCAACAAAAATGTTTCCAATAATACATCATAAGACATATCAATGAAACTCAAATATGTATTAGCTATACACACCAACAAATCAACCTCAACCTCCAATCACTACAACAAATATATTAGGCATCCAACATGTACTAGAAGTGTGCTTCAATAGATCAATGACATCTCTAGCTAGCATCATCAATATATCACATAACCAAGGTGCCATAACTTCACTTTCATAACCAACAATGTTCTTCAATAGAAGAATGCCTCAATACATACTCATGGGTTAGTGCCATGCATCCAAGATAGCCTTTAATTTTATATCATCACTTTACATAATCCAATATGTAATCATGAAAACCCGCAACAAACAATGTCAGAACCTGCAACAAACTATGTCAGACCCTGCAACACAGAGTTATACCATCACATCAAGCTGCAACCCTTCTGCATAGCTCTTTTCCCTAGGCTTTACCACATATACATGGCCTGTTGAACACATAGCTCGTGTATGTACGCGACCTATTCAAGGTCAGCCTGCATATGTACGTGACTACTACCACTGCCAGCCATGTATGCTTCAGTGGATGACACACTTGAGATTCCCTTAAGGCTTCCATTTTTCTCTGGTTGTTTAGTCTTCTTCACCCACTTCTAAAGGTGTCCCTACTTCGCAGAACTTCAGCTCTGAGCTTCCATCTTTTCAAAGATGTCTCCCTTCCTTATTTCATTCCTTCTTCTATTCATGGTATATGAAGTTCTCATCATGGACTTTCTTCTTGTGTTCCAACAATCCTGACGTGTCCTACTTGATCACATATCTAACACCTTATGGTGTTATGAAATCTTCCATTATTTCTCCTTGCATAAGATCTGCGTTCCAAAGCTTTGTGACCATATTCATTACATGAATAACATTGACCATGAAAAACACTTTCATACCTTTGCTTTGGTGTCCATCTTCTTTGAGGTGTAAAGATGGATTCTTGATGTCTTCCTTGCTTTGTTCTTTTGAAACTTTCCTTTCCTTGTGTAGGTGTTTGACTTGCAACATTATCTTTATCCTTTGAGAGTGAGGGACTTACCTCATGCTTCTTTGAGGTGCTTTCTTCAACATGTGTAGCTTCTCTCTTGTATCCAATACCTGCTTTATCATTTAGTGATTTTTGACTTTCCAAGGTTTCATTCAAGATTTGTGAGTTATTCAAGAATTTGTTTGACTTCTCTACTTTCTTTCTAACATCAACAACTTCAGCTTCTAACTTATGACATGACTCTTCCTTTTCATTTATTTTATACTTCAATAGTTCCTCTACCCTTTTGGCTTCTTCAATTTGGGTCTTGATATGGACAATAATTTCAATACTTTTACTCATCTCATCATCTACCTCCTTATCTTCTTTTTCATTCTTTAGTCTTGTGATCTCTTCTTCCTTTTCTTCTAATTGAGTCTTATTACTCTCTTCTTGTTCTTTGAGCATTTCCTTTAACTTCAAGATGTGCCTTTGACTCTTCTTAAGAAACTTTTTAGTGTTATCTAAAAGATAGCTATAGTCTATATAATAATGGTCATTGTTGTATTCATATAGACCCTCTTCAACTTTATTTTTAAGTTCTGATAGTTCTTCTTTTATTCTTTCCATAGGATAACTACCATCAAACTCTACACAAACTATTTCTATATTTTCTTCTTCACTTGTAGAGAAATATTCAATATCATCACATTTTGAATTATTGCAATCAAGGGTCTTTGAGGATTCTTTACCTTCATTTGAAATATCTTCAATATCTTCCTTTTTGCCAACATCATCACATGATTCTTTTCCTTCATTTGAAATGTCTTCAAGATCTTTCTTTTTGTCAACATCATCACATTTAGAAATAATGCAATCAAGAGTTTTTGGAGATTCTTTACCTTTTATGATCTTGATGGAGTGGTCTTCAATATTTTCCTTCTTGCTTTGATATCTCTCCTCTAGCTTTAGTTATAGATCCTTTGCAGAAGTGCATTGTCCTATGCTCTATTTGATAGGGCTTGAGAGTCCACTAAGAATGGTCTTGAGAGCTAATGCATCATTTTTCTTTCCTTCCCTTTGAGCTGCAAATTTTGACTTGTTCTTTAAGGGAAATGATCCACCAATAGTTGCCTTCCAAATAACCACTCCCATCTCTTTCGAATGCACTCTCATTTCTATTCTCCAAGTAGAATAGTTTTCCTCATCAAGGATTGAAACTTCATCATCCATTTGTGTGTCCATATATCTCCTCCAAGATTGTTAAGGCTTATAGTGAAGGCCCGCTCTGATACCAATTGTTGGACATACCGAATACACTGAGAGGGGGGGGGGTGAACAATGTAGGGATATTTTTTCAAAACTTTCCTCTTACACAACTCCTTAGATAGAAAATAACATTTACTCATTACTTATTACTGTCATTCATAGCCAATCGATTGTAAATGTACATCAACAACATATATCAACAATATATCATTAACAAATCATCACCACAAGGAACACACGATGTATGTACAATTTTCTTTTTATTACGGACTACAATCCTTGGGTTTATCATCAACAACTGAATATAGTACAACTCTACAAGAGAACCTTCTCTATAATGAAAGACTCAACTTACACCCTCAGCACTAATTGAGATGAGGCAACAATCCTCAACAAATATCAATATGTCAATAGGTACGTGACCTGTCGGTAGTGCAACACGTGTATGCACACACCCTACCAGTAGTACAACTTGCGTATGTACGCGGCCAGTCTGTACTATAGTCTGTGTATCACTTCTAAGGAATTAGGGTTTTCTTTTCATCCCACACTCAGATCTTATGCAACCTTCAATCACGTTCTCTTATTTCGTTCTCCAAAAACTTACTCATGATTCTTAACCATACAATATGAATGCTACTTATCATGTATAAGAAACCAGTATACTATAGCAATCATATTAGTACTGAATCATACGAGTGTTACTCACTCCATCAACCAACACAAACCTCATCACAACATCTGTACCAAGAATGCCTTAAGCATTCACTACACAACAAGAAAGAGTATCCATCAAGACAACAATGTAACCATACCATAATTTCTATGGCATATTTGAGCCCATAGAATGCAGATATGGAACCTGCTTCAGTATTCAAGAGCTGGTCATCAACTCACACACAAGTCTTCATGACTTCATCCACTGTACGCACCCTGTCCTCATTCTACCTGCGTATTTATGCGCCCTGGCTCAATGCAACCTGTGTATACCTCAGAACTAGGGTTTCTGAACTTTCGAGACCTTTTCTGTCATGATCTCAAACTTGCCAAAACTTTGATGTGTCCATGATATCTTCCATATCTCCTCTCTCTCGGAATAGATCTTCAACACATTCTCAAGATATGCTTAAGAGATACTTTTCACAAGATACCCTTGCCTCTTATTTATACTCTCCAAGTAGCTTCCTTAGAAGCATCTTCTAGGTCACTTAACCCACTTCTAGGTCACTTAACCCATTTCTAGTTCACTTAACCTATTTTCCTCATTTTAGGGTTAACTACTTTCCATAATTAGAAAGTTCTCCATTTCTTTATCTATTAAATATTTCTCCTTGACTTTGTCGCCTCACTTTATTATTTAAATAATCCTCCTTGACTTTGTTACTTTTCTTTACCATTTAAATAATAATTTCTTATTTTCAAGAACTTTGACTTCTTTGACCTCTTGGGACTTCAAGCCAATGTATGAGGGTTCTTCATCTTCATAAGGCCATAACTCTCAAACTATAAGGAGCTATGTGACATTCCACATACCAAGAGAAATGGTATCACAAGCACTATCCATCTAGGATAGTTCCACTAACAAATTCATTGATCTTCATCTCATTATTCCACATTTAAGAATGGGTTCTCTTAACCATACTTCAAGGATAACTTAACCACAAAGCGTCTTCCCGTGAGGGCTTTCACCATGAGGGGACCACTTTGGAGTTCATCCATTTGTACACCTTATCAACCATGATAAGATAATAATGAGTAATCTTTACATCAACCCAACTATGCATCATATCAATGACTATGATTCCACTTGTCATATATCCATTAACATTAAGGACAATACATATTACATTTGACATCAATCATCAATCAATCACTTGAAATCAATCAATCACTTGATATAAATCCTTGGACATCAATTAATTAAACCTTTGTTGATACTGAGAGGGGGGTGAATCAGTATCAAGTACAATTTAAAACCTTTTTCAACTTATACTTAAACCATTCAATTATATCCAATGAGAAATGAACAATAGTATAAGAGTTACACCAATACACCACAATACACCATGCACAATATATGAGAAATAATCAATAGTTTTTGTTCAAGGGAAGTAATGACTTCCAAAGGTAGCTACAACTTCCAAATGTAAAGGGAGGGATAAACCTCCAAGAGGAAGATACAATCCTCCAATATCAAGAGAGATCTGAACTCTCTATCCTTGCCCCTTCCTTCCACCCAAGAATATATGAGAGATAATAAAACTTTATTCAATTCTGGTATGTTCAAAAGACCCGACTTGTACAGCATGCCCCGCGCTCAATATTTAACATCTGATTCTGAAACTTGCACACAAGAAACTAAAGTCCATAATATTTCCAATGGAAGTGGTCCCACTGCATTTGGAGTCTGTATGAAAAAGTTATGACTGTTTTACCCGGAACACCTGTTTTTTGACTAGTTTCAGGACTGGTCACAAACCCTATATTCCATAGAGTATATCTACATAATTATAGCGAATCAAGAGCTGAACCTTTTACCAGAGGTACCTTGATATGTCTTCTCACTACCATAGCTATTTCACCATCTGAATCGTTCTAGAAAAAAAGTTATGGCAAAAATGGTAAGATGACCTGAAAAATAACATACCTTAGAACACATCACCAAAAGGCTTCATCCTCCCTTGAAATCCGGCCTTCTTTTACTTCTTCTTCTTTCTGAAATTCAACTTTTATCAAATGAATGTATAATGATGTTTATTTATACCATTTATGTCACTTCCTTTTAACATTAGGGCCGACCTGACACTTTCTTATTTTGTAATTCTTTTCTTTAATTGTCTTCAGGGCCTACACGTACAATTCACTTTGTCATCTTCAAAAATTCATTTCTCCTCAACCATGAGGA
>JASDQU010308252.1:161212-181828 GCA_032191745.1 Picea mariana
AGGATCCACGTGACGTGCCACATACCACCGGAAAGAGAATGATGTATACTATCCATCCATGGGTGTTGTATCTTCATTTTCATTTTCCTTCATGTCCAAATAACTTCATCAATCTTCTGGTCCAAAACCCATGACTAGGGTTGACATCAATGACAACAACCAATCTTCCAACAACCTTTGGCATCAATCAATCACTTGAAATCAATACTTTGACATCAATTAATTAAACCTTTGGCATCAATGACAACATGATCCAACATCAAATACATCACATTAGTCTTATGTGCACATCCAGAAATTAGAACCACCTAGAACATTCAAGTCATAGACATGACAATTAGGAATGATTCTATCATTTTATGAAGATACTAGAAATCATTGACTGGTGGGTACATTTCTTTAGATGCATCACACACGTCCCTCCATAAAAATGGAAATAACATAATTGTACTTAGGGAAGGACATATCTCCCCATATATTTAAATTCTTTCACAACCTCATGTAAATTATATTGACGAGGAGATGGTGTATATTCAATTTTTCTTGAAGAAGATGATGATTATGCATTACCCTCTTCAGAGCCTGAAGATGGAATGCGACACATTAACTTTGATGGTTCATGTTCAAGTGAGGGTAATGGTGTTGGTATTATATTTTACTCTCCTATAGGAAATATTCATAATTTTTCTTACAGATTAGAATTTGCTTGCACAAATAATATTATAGATTTTGAAGCCTTGATATTGGGAATTGAAAATGATTTTAATCTTGGCTGCTATCATATTACTGTGTTTGGAGATTCATATTTGATTATAAATATGGTTAGAGGAACCTATTCTCCCTTGCACAAGTTAATGAAAATATACACACAAGCAATATAGTATTTGATATCAAATTTTTGTCCTTTAACATCACACACATCAGGAGAGACTTGAATTCAATGGTTGATAGGCTTGTTGTTTTTGTTGTGAATCCTTTAAGGCAATTGCTGACTCAAATGCCATATTATATATTCATGTCTTTATATTGTCCTCATTTTCCAAATAATGTAGAATCGTGGCAAGTCTTTCCTAATGATGAAAGCATATTTTCTTTCTTACAGAATGAGCCTCTTAAAAAAAACAAAATTATATCTTTATAAGAAAATAATTTCCCTAAAGGACTAACTCCTATAGATACTTCATTCTCATCAAGTGATGTTGGTAATAATAAATATGTATAATAAAAGAAATATTGGTCATACCATTTCTATGAATATTGGAACTCAGGATAAACCAAAGATTTTGAAAATTGGTGCCAATGTTAAGTTGAAGAAAAACAAAAATTCATGGAGTTATTCCATGAATTTAAAGATTTGTTTGCCTAGTCATATGAGAATATTCATGGTTTTGATCCTAATGTCATACAACATGTTATTTATATCAAGGAAGAAGCAAAACTAGTTAGGAAGAAACAAAGATATATTAACTTTTCCCTAGAGGCAACAATAAGAAAGGAAATTGAGAATTTAATCAATGCTCACATTATTTTCCTTGTTAAATATTTTGAGTGGGTGTCAAATATTTTCTTAGTACAACAGAAGAATGGTGATATTAGGTTATGTGTTGATTTTCATGCTTTGAATAGGGAAAGTGTAAGAGACAATTTTCCTCTTCCGAACATGGAATTAATTTTGCAACAAGTGGCAGGGTCACAAATGATGTCACTTTTTGATGGTTTTTTAGCTTACAATTAGATCAGAGTCAAGAGGGAAGATAAATATAAAACCACCTTTAGAAATAGTTGGGGCACCTTTGCGTATGAAATAATGCCATTTGGTATAATAAATGAAGGTGATACTTTTTAGAGAGCTATGCAAATAACTTTCGACGATCTCATCAATAATATAAATCAAGTTTATCTTAATGATTTAACTGTTTATTCCAGAAACCGACAAGATCATTTTGATCATCTTAGGATTTTTTTCTTACGATGCAGAAAGTTTGGAATGTCATTAAATCATACGCATTCAACTTTAAGTGTCACTCAAGGTAAACTTCTTGGTCACATAGTTTTTGATTGAGTTAATATTGATCCCAAGAGGGTTACTTACATTCAAAATCTTCAAGCTCCTACTTCAAAAAAGGATATTCAATCATTTATGGGTAAAATCAATTTTGTTAGAATATTTATCCCCAAGTTTGAAAGAATGGTCAAACCAATTCATAATATGCTTAAGAAATATTGGTCATTCTCATGGAATGATGATACCAAAAAATATTTTGTAGAAGTCAAGAAAGTTATCATTTTTTCACCAATTCTGGGGAAACCAAATTTTGAAAAGGACTTTATTATCTATACTAATTCTACTAAAAAAGTGATATCTATTATTCTTCTTCAAAAGGATGATCAAAATAATGAGTATCCTATAGATTACATGAGACAAAGTTTAATCAATGATGAATTCAAATATTATTTGATTGAAAAACATGCTTATGCTCTTGTTAAAGCTATTGAAAGTTTTTGTCATTATATCTTAGGCAAGCACACACAGGTAAAAGTTCCTTTGACTGCTCTTAATTTTTCTCTTTCTCAAACTCTTCTTTCAAGAAATCTTGCACATTGGATTGCCAAAATTCAAGAACATAATTTCATGATAACAACTTATCATAAAATCAAGGGAAGAGATATAGCTTTACACTTGGATCAACATCCTGAGCCAAGTGTTACTTCTGAAAATGATGAGGATGCTTTGTCTACACTTTTTCTTGTTGAAACTGAAAATCTTGAGTTAGAAAAACATCCTTGGTATAAGGACATCATTTATTATTTGCAATTTCAAAAATGTCCTAACAATCTTGAAAATTATCAATGCATGAGGATTTATCTGGAAGCATCTAAATATTTGATCTTGGGATCTTCTCTTTTCCACAAAACAATTGATGGATTGCTATTACGTTGTGTAGATGATACAACAACCCAATTGTTTTGAAAAAAATTCATGGATCAACATATTCAGGCATTCATATTGGTGGTAATTTTGCTGCAAAATCCACTGCATTTAAAATTTTAAGAACTAAATATTATTGGCCTTCAATTTTTAAAGATTCCTACAAATTTTCAGAGGATTGTAATGAATGCTAAATATTTGCATGTAGAGAAAAAAATTATTTTATTCCTTTACAACTAGTTCTTCCAAATTTTCCTTTCTCAAAGTGGAGATTAGTTTTCATCAGTCATATCAATCCTCCATCCTTTGTTGAACACAATTTTATCCTAACAACAACATATTACTTTACCAAGTGGATTTAAGTTGTATCACTCAAGCATGCACATAATGAACATGTAATCACTTTCTTGGAATCTAATGTATTCTCTCATTTTTTTCTTCCAATAGAAATAATTTATGATAATGGACCAACTTTTGTTTCTACAAAATTTACTCAATTCCTTAATAAAATCGAGGTGAAGAATTCTGCTTCATCCACTTACTACCTGCAAGGAAATGGGCAAGCTAAGTCCAAAAAAAAAATCTAGTTAAGATCCTAAAGAATATTATAAATGAAAAACCCCGCCATTGGCACACATTTCTCATCTATGCACTATGGGAAGACCAAACTACTACCAAAACAAGTACTGGCCATACTCTTTTCCAATTTTTATACAACCAGGAAGCTATTATTCTTGTGGAACTTGAGATAACTTCTCTTATATTATATTTGTAGGATGAAGAATTGAATTCTACAAACATATCTCAGAGGATAAACGACTTGCTGGCTCTTGAGGAAGAAAGGGGTCATTCTCTCAAATATATCAAAAAGAGACAACAATTTGTCAAAAAATATTTTGACAAGAAATCCAAATCAATTAATTTTGTAGATGATGAAAAAGTGTTTCTTTGGGATTATTCTCATGCAGAGAGAGGTGAACATTCCAAATTCTAGAAGCTTTGGTTAGGTCCTTACAAAATCACCTCCATTGTTGGTAATAATTCTTATTTATTGAAATACTTGGATGGATGACTATTTTTTTATATGACTAATGGTTCACATTTGAAACACTATGTTGAACCTGACTGGAAATGGGAAAGTTGTGTCCACAAAAAAAAATCTAATTAAAATCCTAAAGAATATTGTAAATGAAAAACCCCGCCAGTGACACACATTTCTCATCTATGCACTATGGGAAGACCAAAATACTACCAAAACAATGATTGGCCATACTTCTTTCCAACTGTTATACATCCAAAAAGATATTGTTCTTGTGGAACTTGAGATATCTTCTCTTAGATTAGCTTTGTAGGATGAAGAATTGAATTCTACAAACATATCTGAGAGGATAAATGTCTTGTTGGCTCTTGAGGAAGAAAGGAGTCATTCTCTCAAAAATATCAAAAAGAGACAACAATCTGTCAAAAATTATTTTGACAAGAAAGCCAAATCAACTACTTTTGCAACTAATGAAAAAGTGTTGCTTTGGGATTCTGCTCATGCAGAGAGAGGTGAACATTCCAAATTCCAGAATCTTTGGTTAGGTCCTCACAAAATCATCTCCATTATTGGTAATAATTCTTATTTATTGAATTACTTGGATGGATGATTATTTTCGTATATGACTAATAGTTCACATTTGAAACACTATGTTGAACTTGACTGGTTTTTCTATCTTTAGTGTTTCCTGTATATATTCTATTTTTCTTCTTGTACAATTTTGTTACTTTTTTTGCTTTTAAGATTTGCTTTTTGTTGTTTTTGTCTTCACTCTTGAGTCAAACTGGATCAAATTTAAGTTGTTGGTCTGATTGGTTATTTGTAAATTTTTAATTAATTTGTTCTAACACAACAAGGTTGAATGAATGAGTCTTGGTCTGCAACACTACTATGTAGTTCTTGATGTACTTATAGATGCTTGGTTTGTACTTGATTATTTCAATTGTTCCCTCTTCCTTCTTTCCCATGCTTCCTTTCATGAGTGAATCTTTTCAAGAGCACATCAAATTGTTTTTTCAAAATCTTTGAGAAAGAGAAGACATCAACAAACTTTATTCTCATCATTAGAACATAACTAGAAAAATGCAAGTTCTAAATCTGCTATAAGCAGATTTCCCTCTAGAGTCACCAGATGTTCGCTGAATGTTTCGTCACCTATACTAAAAGCTCACAAATGATTACAAATCCTATGATTATAGCTACTACATAACTAATAGGTGGGGTCACCAAGGGTTATGTGCAAAATATTGATCTATAAAAGATTTTCATCGACATAGTACTTTTCAGTTTTTTCCTTTGCAATCATTGGTTCATGGTTATTTTGATCATGCATATGGATAATGTTTTAAAGGGTTCACTTGCATAGTGTTTTGGATGCAAACAAATATTTAAAATCATGATAGTTTGATTGTTTCTAGAAGCATTCTATTCAAAACATTCAAAAGTAAACACAAATGAGCAACACATGAATAAAAGCATTGAGTATTACACATCATGATTGCTCTATCTACAATATTGCAAGTTATATATTATGATGGTTGTTAAGGTTTACTTGTGTTCAAGCATCATTAAGTTCCATACTTGTATCTTTGTTTTTCGGTTGTATATATGAGAAAAAAAATTCTTCTATCATTAGAACACCCTACTTTTCAAACCTTGACTATAGTTTGGATTGAAAGATTGTAAAGTATACAATTCATATGAGATCCATATTGTTCTTTCTTGTTGGTCTTGAGAAGAAAGTTTTTTTTTAATTTTCCTATTTTGTTTTACCTTTTAAACAAGAAAGAACAAAATATTTTTAGGAAGTACACTTTTTGTATTCTTTTTCAGTCCTTGCCACTTTTTTTCGCTGAAAAACTAAAACTTTCTAAAGCGTGATTTTAGGTTTCAAATTGTAGTTTGTAATCTTGAAAGATTTTTTGATTTTGAAAAGTTAGTTATAGTTTTGACAAAATGGATAGTATAGTTTCTTTTCAGTTGCTTTGCATTTCAAAAAGAAAAAATTCATCAGCAATGTATCCCATCTGAAAAAAAAAAAAAAAAATTCATTTTTGCATATCATTGAAAAGAAAAGATTTTCCTCCTTTTTATGAAGCATATTGCATATTATGTTCTTATAAGTGTTTTGATTTTCTATTAAATATTTAAAAAATACCATTCAGTTGGGGTGAATCAATAATAGAGAAATCCAATCCTTTTCTAACCACAATATGAAAGTGTTATATCAATGTAACATTATCATCCAATAATTGCAGAATAAATAAACAATGAACAAATGAGCAATCATACACATACATAGTACTCTAGTGTTTTTACGTGGAAACCCAAAGCGGGAGAAAACCACATAATGTTTTTTCTTATATGTATTTAAGAATTACATTCATTGGAAGCACCGACTTCCTTTGTTTTCCAGCTACAACTAGAAGGAGGCTACAACCCCCTAGTTTCTCAAGCTACAACCTGAGGGAATCTCCAACTCCCCAATTCCCTGGCTACAACCAAAAGGAGGCTCCAACCCCCTAGTTTCTCAGGCTACAACCTGAAGGAAGCTCCAACTCCCCAATTCTCTGGATACAACCAGAAGGAGGCTCCAACCCCCTATGTTCTCCAACTACAACCAGAAGGTGGCTTACCTATCCTTGCCCCATCCAACCACCCTGACGTATAAGTAGAATGATGGAACCATTTCCACAATATGACTGTGAGATATATTGTTGTAAACTTGTACCAATCAACCTGCACCAAACAACCTATACCAATAACCTGAACCATGCATCAACCTGTACCTCAACCTATAATCAACCTGTACCAATAACTTGAACCATGCATCAACCATGCATCAACATGTACCTCAACCTGTAATCAATCTGTACCATAAACAAGTGCATCGACCATGCACCAACCTATGCCAAACAACCTGTAATCAACCTGTACCATAAAAAAGTGCATAAACCATGCACCAAATTGTACCTCAACTTGTACCATCAATGAGTGCATCAACCATGCACCAAATATGTACCAATAACTTGTCACAATAACCTATTCAAACAACTTGTAATCAACCTATCCGATCTGATCACATATACCTCAAATGTAGAAACTGAATATGTCACTGAGAAACCTGCCATTGTATACTCATCAACCAATATGATACGATCACATATACCTCAAACACTATACCACAAGTATGTACCTCAAACCATGTTCTAGAACCTGTTAAGGTCCTAACCCGCACATAGGTAGATCAATATATTCGGATGTAATAAAGGTCAATATTAATAAGGCCTTTCAATAAAATAGAATAAGGTGGATGTAAGAAGAGCTAATAGAAGCTTCTGCTTCTAGAAGGATCTTCTTCTAGATGCTTCTCTTGATAGACATATTTAGTATAAATAAGGGTCGAGGGTATGAAAACCCTAGCTTGGAGATTATTGTAACAGAGCGCTGCTCGACTAGAGGTTGCCCCCTCGAAGAGGCCCGTGAACATTGATTTCTTAATCGAAGTGATATTTCTGTTGTTGTTCTTATATCATTTCTGTGTTATTTTGGAGATTATGTTGGTTATATTACTGTTATTCTTCCATTTCTAGCATTTTATTTCTGTTCTACATATTTATTATATCTGGTATCTTGCAAGTGGTATCAGAGCACTTTCCTTGGAAAAAATTATGGGAATTTTTTTTCCAGGGTAGAGACATATTCCGGCGTCTTTAAGCCACATAGATCTGTCGTTACACGCATAAATCCACAGTTGATGGATTCATACACGCAGGAAATACAAGTGGTTCTTAAGCACACATCTGTTGGCCACCCTTGTAACCCCTGTTGGTACCCCTTGGACTGGTAGCGCATCAGACATCACCTGTGTACGGATCAACCTAGATTTCCTAAAGCCCTCTTTAGATATACCTATCAGCCGCTGGATTGCTATAGTGTCACCGAGAACAACACTCAGGAAGATATTCTCTAGTACCTGGGTAGTCAGGTAGTACGGCTAAGGGTATAGTCTATCCTACTTAGTTAGTGCCCTGAGATATTGGGCCTAGTACTACTATTGGACCCCACACGTATATCATAGAGCTATAGCATAAGGAAAACCCTTGTCTATAGAACCCTTGAATACCTAACCCTTGGGGGACAGAAACATAAACAAATTAAAACAGACAAGATCTATTGCCGCGCAACTGTGTTCGGGTTGCCAAGTAAATACACATTTCTTTCTGATTAAGCATTTGGGGATTTCATCACTGCAGTATTCTTCAAAACGGAGTATAACTTCGCAGGTGTTAAAAAAAAAAGTATGGAAAATTTTTCACCATTATTTGAGACCTATTCCATTGAATTCATCTCTTCGCCCTTATCACATTCATCCATATCATTTTTCGAAATTTTTTTTGACCCTGCCTGCCCCTTTTCAGTTCACCCATCCTCATGGCCCATACCCGTAGCCAAGATCTGGAAACTTGCTTCAACACCTTGCAATATGGTTTCCTCGAGACCCAAAAAGAAGTGAAACAACTCAATGCTATTGTTGCCTCCATTGATTCTTCCATCAATACAACCATAAATACAACCATGCAGTCCTCAATGGAGGAAGTCAAACAAGAACTGATCACCTAGCTTGAATCTGCCTTGGCATCACTTTGCACCAAACTGAAGATCCCTACATATGACCCTTTCTCTAAAGCACCTCCAAAGATTGAAGGCGAACATTCCTCCCATTCCCATACCTTTCAGCCCCATCACTTTCAACGTGACCTACGCCTTCCACGGGTGGATGTGACCAAATTTGATGGCTTGGACCCCATTGGTTGGGTAACCCAAATGGAACATTATTTCTCTTTATATGACATTACAAATGACTTGTCCAAAATATGGTATGGTGTTCTCCATCTAGATCAAGAACGTTGGCAATGGTGGCAATGGAGAAAAACTTTCTGTCAAGGGTATATTTCTTAGACCCAATTTGTGACTGAGATTTATGAACGCTTTGACATGGACACCAACCATTTGGGTCGTTTGACAAAGTTGAAACAATTAGGCATAGTAAAAGACTTCATAGCTGCCTTTGAGCACCTGGCTTTTCGAACAGAAGGCATGACTGATGCTTTCTTTCGAGAGTGTTTTATCAGTGGCCTCAAGGAGGAGATTTGGGCCCATGTCCTCATGGCTCGATCCTCGAGTTGGGTGGAGGATACTAAAAGAGATAAATAAGCACAATAGGTTGTATCCTATCAAAAATGAAAACCCTCCTTTATCCCTTGCCCTAAACCCGTCACTCCCACTACTCCCTCCGCCCCATTAAAGATCCAAAAATTGACCAGTGCTGAAATGGCTGAACGCCAACTCAAAGGCCTTTGTTATAATTGTGATGAAAAATATTTTCCGGGCCACAAGTGTAAGGAACAAAAGAGTTTTATGGCCATCTCTGAGGATATTTTGGAAGAGGATGTTGAAACTCCCCTTGTGTCTGAGTCACCTGAAATTACTGACATAACCCCTCCCTTAGACCCTCCTGAAGTAGAACCCGTCATTTCCCTCAATGCTCTCACCGGCTTCTCTACTCCCCAAACCCTCAAGTTAATCGGTTACATCAAGCATCAAAAGGTCATCATTCTGGTTGATAGTGGAAGCACCCATAATTTTATTCATCACCGCATTGCCCAAGAAACTCATTGCTACATCCATTCTGTCAACAATTTCCAAATCATAATTGCCAATGGTGGTTCCATGAAATGTGGAGGGCGCTGTGAAAATGCGCGTCTCCAAATCGGTGACTACCACCTAAAATCCCATATGTTTTCTATCGACATGGGTGGTTGTGACATTGTGTTGGGTGCAGACTGGCTAAGAACTTTGAGTCCCATTCTCATGGATTTTAAGGCATTAACCTTGCAATTCGACCAGGAAGGCCACCAATTTAAATTCCAAGGCATCATTGCTGGTTCACCTAAGGTCATTAGTTCCCATTGCATGGAAAAACTTCTCAAAAAAGGTCATTCTGGTGTCATTTCCCAACTCCATGCCATACAAGCAACAAACACACCCCCGGTGCCGCATGACCTCCAAGACCTCCTTTCTAAACATCAAATGGTATTTTCCACTCACCAAAGACTCCCTCCTTCCCACGGTGTTCATGATCATTCCATTCCCCTTGTACCCAGAAGCCTTCCTCCCAATATTCATCCATATCGCCACCCCTTTTCACAAAAAAATGAAATTGAGAAAATGGTCCAGGAACTCCTTAATGAAGGCGTTATCTTCCCTAGTACGAGCCCTTACTCTTCTCCTGTAGTCATGGTCCATAAGAAAGAAGGTTCTTGGAGAATGTGTCCTGACTTCCGTGCCCTCAACAAACTGACCATTAAAGACAAATTTCCCATTCTGGTCATTGATGACCTCCTAAATGAATTGAGTGGCGCCCAATTCTTTACTAAACTTGATCTTCACTCAGGCTATCGCCAGATACGTATGAAAGAGGCAGACATTCCCAAGAAGACCTTTTTCACTCATGAGGCCCACTATGAGTTTTTGGTCATGCCCTTTGGCTTGTGTAATGCCCCCTCCACCTTCCAAAGCCTCATGAATCATGTCTTACGTCCCTTTCTCCGTCATTTTGTCTTAGTTTTCTTTGATGATATCCTCATCTATAAAAAAACCTGGACAAACCATCTTACTCATGTGGATCAAGTTCTCCATCTACTCTCTTAGCACCAACTTTTCCTGAAACAGTCTAAATGTGCTTTTGGTGCCTCAAAAGTAGAATACTTGGGTCATATGGTTGGTAGGATGGCATTAGGGTGGATCCAAAAAAGATTGAAGCTATGCAAGACTGGCCGCACCCAAAGACTCTCAAAATATTGCGTGGATTTTTGGGCTTAACATGGTATTATCACAAGTTTGTTAAGAACTACAGAAAGATTGCAACACCTCTCACTGCTCTCCTAAAAAAGAACTCTTTCACTTGGACTCCAACTGCTGCTCAAGCTTTTCAAACATTGAAGATGGGCATGTGCACCACTCCGGTTCTGGCCGTTCTTGATTTCATAAAGACCTTTGTGTTGGAATGTGATGCCTCAGGGAAAGGAATCGATGCTGTCCTTATGCAAGAGGGTCAACCTTTGGCCTTCAACAGCAAGCAACTGTTTGAAAGGAATTTGGAAAAACCCATTTATGAAAAGGAAATGTTGGCTATTCTGCATGCTGTTGATCTGTGGTGCCCTTATATCTTGGGGCAACGCTTCCAAATTAAGACCAACCATCAAAGCCTCAAGTAATTTCTGGAACAACGCATTTCCTCCCCGGAGAAACAAAAATGGGTGACTAATCTCTTTGGATATGATTATGAGATCATTTACAAGAAGGGAAAAGACAATATAGTGGTAGATGCACTATCCCAAAAATATGAAGAAGAAGGATCCCTTTTTTCTCTTTCCTTCATTGTACTCGATTGGCTCCAAGCTGTGCGCTAGGAATGGCTTCAAGATCCCAAAAGTTTGCATCTGATCCAACAATTGCAGAACAATGCTTCAACTCCCCCAGGGTACTCTTGGATCTAGGATGAGCTTCGATACAAAGGCTGTTTGTATTTAAGTAAACAATCAAAGCTTAAATCCATGGAACTTTCTGAGCTTCATGCTACACCCACAGTGGGGCACTCAAGGTTCACCAAAACATATGACAGGGTCAAACGTTCTTTTTTATGGGATGGTATGAAACAAGATATCTATAATTTTGTCACTAAATGTGAGGTGTGTCAACGCAACAAGAGAGAAACAATAAAATCTCCGGGCACACTACAACCGCTTCCGATTCCACCTGCTATTTGGAAGGATATCTCTATGGAATTTATTATCGGCTTACCCAAATCGGGGAATAAATCTGTCATAATGGTGGTTGTGGATCACCTTTCCAAGTATGCTCATTTCTGCGCTCTTCAACACCCATTTAATACATCCATGGTGGCTCAAATTTTCATGGACCAGGTCTTCAAGCTTCATGGCATGTCGCACTCTATTGTTTCTGATTGTGACCCAAATTTCACAAGCAATTTTTGGCAAGAACTATTTAAGCTACAGGGAACCCAATTGCATCTCAGCACAACTTATCATCCCCAGACTGATGGTCAAATGGAAGTTGTCAACAAGTGTTTGGAAACATATTTGAGGTGTTTTTCCTCTGAAAAACAACATCAGTGGGCTCAATGGTTACCCCTAGCCGAATGGTGGTACAACACTTCCTACCATACAACTACTCGCATGACTCCTTTTGAAGCAGTATATGGATAGAAGCCACCTTCAGTTCTCTCATACTTACTGGGTACCTCGAAGGTCCAGGTGGTTGACCAAACACTTACAGTTCGAGAGGATATTCTTTGTACCCTTAAAGAGAACTTGTTCATGGCACATAATCGCATGAAGCAACAAACAGATCAAGGTTTCTCTGAACGTCAATTTGCAGAAGGGGATCAAGTGTTTCTGCGACTGCAACCATACAAGCAAACTTCCCTCAAGGCAGAGCATTGTCAGAAGCTAGTGCCCAAATTTTACGGGTCCTTATACAGTTCTCAAGCGTGTGGGACAAGTCGCATATCAGTTAGTTCTGCCCAGTCAGTCGAAGCTACATCCTATTTTTCACGTTTCATGCTTAAAGAAGGTGATTGGAACTAGGTGCCAAATTCAAACCAACCTTCCAGAGTTAGCTGAAGAAGGATCTGTTTGGCTTCAGCCAAAAGCAGTTTTGGACCAGCGTGAGCGTCGCCTGCTGCACTTTCTCTGTTAGATTTTTCTTATCACGATTTTTCTACTGCACTTTTTTTGCCGCAATTTTTCTGCCACACTTTTTCTTTCGCACTTTTCTTGCTGCACTTTTTCTACTGCACTTTTCTCTATCAATAATATCTTCCCAAATAACCTTTCACAAAATATATATTCAATGATATTCAATAGGTGATTAAATGAGATACCTTTGCCTCTTATTTATACTTTCATGTAGCATCCTCAAGGGGTTACCTTTTAACCATCTTAACCCACTTTCTTTATTTTAGGGTTAACCCACTTATAAACACTTGTCTACTTAACTTAACCACTTTCCATAATTAGTAAGTTCTCCATTAACTTTATTATTTAAATAATTTCTTCTTTGCAAACACTTTGACTACTATGACCTTTTGGGGATTCCAGATGACTCATGAGGGTTCTACAACTTCACATGGCCATAAATCTCTAACCGTGAGGAGTTATGTGACGTTCTACATACCAACAGAAATGGCATGACATGTACTATCCATCTAGAATAGTATTACCTAAAAATATATCAAAAATCATACCATTATCCATAAAAAAATATTGGATCCATTACCCAAACCTTTGTGCTATCAGAATTCGCTACCAGAATTTCTTCAAGGGTTGACATCAATGACAACCTGTTGAAATACTGAGAGGGGGGGTAAATCAGTAATAGTGTAATTATAATTTTTTTTCTTCAAAATTTATCAATGTAGAATTATTATCCAATAATGAGCAGTAAGAAATAAACAATGACACACATACAAAGTACACCTGTGTTTTACATGGAAACCCAAATCGAGAGAAAACCATGGAATGTTTTTTCTTATATGTCTTGAAGAATTACATTCATTGGAAGCCCCAACTTCCTTTGTTTTCCAGCTACAACTGGAAGGAGGCTCCAACCCCCTAGTTTCTTAGGATACAACTTGAGGGAAGCTCCAACTCCCCAATTCTCTGGCTACAACCAAAAGGAGGCTACAACCCCCTAGGTTCTCCGGCTACAACCACCTGTCCTTGCCCCGTCCTGCCACCCTGAAGTAGAAGTAGAATGATGGAACCACTGTCACACTATCACTATGAGATATACCACTGTAAACCTATACCAATAAATCTAAAGCATGCATCAACATGTACCTCAACCTGTAATCAACCTGTACCATAAACAAGTGCATCAACCATGCACCAACCTGTACCAAACAACCTATAATCAACATGTACCATAAAGAAGTGCATCCAACCATGTACCAAGTATGTACCAATCATGTGTCAACTACTCATCAACTATGACTCATCAATATATACCAACATCATCAACTATGCACCTCATGTATGTGCCAACTCATCAACTACTTGTCTCAACCATGTACTCAACATGTACCTCAAACAAAATCCCTCATCAATTTCATCATCCAGATATAAGTTGTATCTTTGTAATAGAACTGGTGTATATGATCACATTCCTGAAAACCTTCTTTAACTTTAACAACACGAGACTAGCATTTTCATCAAACTTTTCTTTAGTCTCACATGCCTTGTTTTGGATTAGTCAACAACCCTAACTTGAAGTAATCATAACTTTGAACTTGTAATGTATAAAGATTTGAAACTGATACACAATTTTTTTTCAGTGTGTTTTATGCAATTCTCTAGGTGTCACTACTTGGAACCTCTCATAAAAGGAGTTATAGCAAAAATGGCATACCTTGTTGAATTCTGACTTATTTTAGAGAGAGACCTTGTAGAGTGTGCCCCACATCAAATGTTCATTGAATTGATCTGAAAATATTACAAAACATACTATAAAATATAACCTAACCAACACATTTTTTCTCACTGAATTTGGATATGTTATGAAGAAGTTATGACGTTTTTACCCAAAACACTTGTTTTTGACTAGTTTCAGGACTAGCCACAAACCCTATTTTCTAGAGAGTGTAACTCCCAAAATATAACGACCCACAAGATGAATTGCTTACCACAAATACTTGGGTATGTTTTCTCAATGTCATATCAATTTCACAGTCTGAATCATTATATAAAAAACGTTATAGCGAAAATGGTGAGATGACCTGTAAATAACATACCTTAGAAAGCACCATCAAAAGAATTTTTCCTTCCTTGCATTTTGGCCTTATTTTCTTCACCTTCCCTCAGAAATTCGGCTTAGATATCCTTGGTTACCTCAGACACCTATATATATTCAATATGCTCAAGTTTGATTAAAATGAGAGAGCCTTTCCTCTTATTTATACTCTCCAAGTAGCTTAAAAACATATTCTAGGTCACTTGGCCCACTTTCCTTATTCTAGGGTTAACCCGTTTCTAATTTCTCCATTAAATTTATTATTGAAATAATTTATTTTGTATTCACTTTGAATTATAATACACTCATCACTTCACTTTATTATTTACCTTTTAAAATCTCTTAAACCACTTTGACTACTTTTACCTTTTGGGGCTTCTAGATGACATATGAGGGTCTTCTAACTTCATAAGACCATAACTCTCAATCCGTGAGGATTTATGTGGCATTTCAAATACCAACAAAAATGGAATGACATGTAATATCCATATAGAATAGTATTACCTTCAAATATAGAAAAAATCATACCATTATCCATCAAACAAACTTGGGTCCATTACCCAAACCTGGGTTCTCCAAATTCACATGGTAATAACTCTCTAACTGTGAGGAGTTATGTGATGTTATACATACCATCGAAAATGGCATGACAAGCACTATCCATCTAGGATAGTTTCCTTGACAAATTCACTGTCCTTCATCTCATTATTCCATAATTAATCATGGGTTCTCTTACTCCGCAAAGCATCTTCCCGTGAAAGATTTCACCATAAGGGGACCACTTTGGAGTTCATCCATATTTACTTCTTATCAACCATGAAAAAATAGTAATGAGTCATATTTACATCAAACAATATTGGTTCCATTACCCAAACCTTTGTGCTACGGGGATTTCTTCAAGGGTTGACATCAATGACAACCAACCTTAATCAACAATCTCCCCCTTTGTCATTGATGGCAACATTAGATGCAATACTGAAATTATATCACTCATGCTCCCCCTGGAACCATGCCTTTGTCCTCTGTTTCTGATAAATCTACTTTTGTCCTCTGCATCTGATAAATCTCTCCCCCTTTGTCATCAATGGAAAATGTGTCTTTCCATCCAGGGCTGCTTCCCCTGACTGAACTGTCCTCTTATGGTGCTTCCTTGTGTACATATAAGACATATAAGATAAGCATTCAAAAATCATTCAAAAATCATTCATTTTGGAGTAGAAATAACTCCAAGTCTGATCCAGGTGGATATCGGTGGCCACCCACCTTTTCCAGCTGGCTCAAAACAACTTTCTAGCAATTTTGATAATTTACTATTTTTAGCAGTTTTTTGGGTCTTGAACTTCTGGAGCCATTTCAAAAACCCTAAACATCCAAAAAGTGGCCATCAATATCCAGCTGGCTCAAAACAACTTTCTAACAATTTTGATAATTTACTATTTTTAGTAGTTTTTTGGGTCCCAAACTTCCAGAGCCATTTTAAGGCCCTAAACGATGTTTTTTGGGGTATGTTGCAGTTGCAAAATTTCATCTTGAAATTTTGTGCAACTGTTGTATTCATCGGATAGATCTTTCCAATGGGCTATCATACTCCTAAAACGAATATTGTATGTAAAAGTTACAACCCTGGGAAGTTGGTGTACTGACTTACCCAAATGGGGCCCACATGACTTTTGGCGCTTCATCTCCTAGGGTTGGGTTTTTGGATGTTTAGGGATTTTGAAACTCTTGTTTATTGTAAAAAGGCCTTGAGAGCCTCATTGTAATCATCTTCTTGCAAATGAGCACAGCCTTCACATCTCTTCTCAAAGATAAGCTGCCACCATTCCAACAAGCTTGTTTTTCACTGCATTTTACAAATTCAACTTATTTCCTTATTGAATAGAAAACCAGTTTTACTGTATCTCTGTTATTCTATGTTAAGCATCTGGTAATAATCTATAGTCATTTCATTCTGCTCATAAAATCTGGATCAAAGTCTTTGGCGAATATATTCAAAGGCTTCCCGTGGAAGTGGTTTTGTAAAGATGTCTACCACTTGTTCTTTTGTGCCCACATACTCAACTCTGATGTTTTTTCCTGCAACCTGTTCCCGTAGAAAGTGATACTTGATTGGAATGTGCTTTGTCTTGGAGTGCATCACTGGGTTTTTTGAGATACTGATGGCACTTGTATTATCACAATATATTGGAATGGGCTCATCATACTCAACCTATATATCTGTCAAAATTTCTTTCATCCAAAGAACTTGTGTACAACATGTTGCTGCTGCAATATATTCTGCCTCGGCTGTAGATAGCGATACTGATGATTATTTCTTGTTTAGTCATGATACCAAACACTCACCTAAGTAGAACGCTACTCCACTAGTGCTTCGTCGATCATCAATACAACCTGCGCAATCTACATCTGTGTAGGCAATAAGTGATAGATATTTTCCTTTTGGATACCATAATCCAAACTCTTTTGTTCCTTTGAGATATCTGAAGATCCTCTTTACTGCTAATACATGTGATTCATTTGGTGTTGTTTGAAATCATGCCACTTGTCCAACTTCCCGCATTACATCTGGTCTGGATGTTGTCACATATAGTAGGCTGCCAATCATTGACCTGTATTGCCTCTGATTTGTAGACTTCGAATCATCATATTTGCTCAACTTACAACTGGTTTGCATGGGAGTGATAACTGGTTTGAAATCTTCCATTTCAAACCTCTTTAGCATTTCTATGATATACTTGGTTTGAGAAATAAAAGTTCCTTGGTTTCTTTGACGTATTTGAAGTCCCAGAAAAAAAAGATAGTTCTCCAAGTAACGACATTTCAAATTCATTTTGCATGTCTTTTGCAAATTTCTGGCTTAACCTGTCATCATCACTACCAAAAATAATATCATCAACATAAACTTCAATTAATAAAATATTACCTTGACTTACCTTGATGTAGAGGTTGCTGTCTGCACTTCCTTTTCTAAACCTTGCTTGCTGCAGATACTCATCCAGTCTGGAGTACCATTCTCTAGGAGCCTGTTTTAGACCATACAGGTCCTTCTTTAATTTACACACATAGTCTATGTTCTCTGACAATTGAAATCCTTCTGGTTGTTCATTGTAGACTTCTTCTTCAAGTTTCCCATTCAGAAAAACTGATTTTACGTCCATCTGATATACTTTAACATTTTTGGAGCATGCATAAGCTAAAAGCAAACGGATTGCTTCCATTCTGGCAACTGGGGAAAATGTCTCTTCAAATTTGATTCCTTCAATTTGTGCATATTCTTTACATACCAATCTAGCTTTGTTCCTTGTAACCTGTCCATCTTCATTCAATTTATTCCTGAAAACCCATTTTGTGCCGATCACATTCTTATTCTTTGGTCTTGGAACAAATTCCCAAGTGCCATTTTTCTCTATTTGATCCAATTCTTCATCCATGGCCTTATTCCAAAATTCATCCTTGCTAGCTTCTTCAAAACAGTTTGGTTCAATTGTAGATAAGAGTGCTAGGTGTGTTTGTTCTGGTGAATGGATTTTTCTTCTAGTCTCAACTCCTGCATCTTTGTTTCCAATAATCTGATCTGAAGGATGATTCTTCTGTACTCGTTTGCTAGGTGTCTTTGGAGATACTTGTTGAACTTGCTCTTCTGCTTCTGTTATATTCTCTTCATCTTCCTCTTCCTCTTCTGCTTCTTTTTCATCTTCTTCTTCGAAAAGTTGTTCCATTGATTTTTTTTCTTCTTCCTTTGATTCTAGTCTGCCTATTTCATCAATTGTTACGTTGATGCTTTCTACAACTTTGTTTAATCTTAGATTGTAACACTTGTATGCTTTCCTTGTACTTGAGTAACCAACAAGTATTCCTTTTTCCACATGAGAGTCAAACTTTCCCATTCTACCATCTTCTCTTTTGATGTAGCATTTGCTTCCAAAAACTCTGAAGTGGTTCACATTTGCTGGTCTTCCTTTCCATAACTCGTAGGGAGTTTTATCAGTGTTGTTTCTGAGCATTACTCTGTTTTGAATGTGAACTGATGTATGCACTACCTGTGTCCAAGTAATTTCTTTCAACTTTGAATCCATTATCATTGTTCGAGCCATTTATTGTACTATCTTGTTCTTTCTTTCAACAACTCCATTCTATTGAGGTGTCCTAGCGACAAAAAATTGCCTTTTTATTCCATGATTGTTGTAGTAGTCCCTAAATTACCTTGAGGTGAATTCTCCTCCATTATCCGATATTAAGCATTTGATTCTTGAATCCATCTCATTTTCAACCATTTCCTTGTAGATCTTTAATTTTTCAAAAGATTCCGACTTGTTCTTGAGAAAGAAAACTGCAGTCATTCTTGTATAATCATCAACTAATAACATAAAGCATCTCTCACCTTTTAAGCCTTTTGTTGTAGTTGGTCCAACTAGATCAGTATGCACAATTTCCAGTGGTTTTGTTGTTGAATATTCCTTTGATTTGAACCTAGTCTTTGTTTGCTTTCCTTGTTGGCAATGCTTGCATAAAGTGTTGGTTGGTTTTGTGATATGGAACATTTCTCCGAATGCTTCTCTTTTGTTGATTTTGAAAAGGTTATCAAAATGCATGTGACCCATTCTTCTATGCCATAGCCAACTTTCATCTTCCTTTCCTAGACAACACTTTTCATTTCCAATTTCACTTAACACATATATGCTGCTTGAAGTTCTTGCAGTTTTAGCGACCAATTTCCCTAAACCTTCTTTTCTTATCTCACACTTTTGTGAATCAAAAGTAAATTTATGACCTTGGTCACACATTTGACTCACACTTAAAATATTGTGTTTCATATCTTCTACTAGTAGAACATTTTCTGCCTTTTCATTCTTGTTCCTAATTCGGACTGTGCCTTTTCCAATGATTTTGCCTGAATCATCATTTCCAAAGGAGACTAATCCATCTCTTTCCTTTTGTAATGTAAGAAACTTGTCTCTATCACCTGTCATGTGTTTTGAACATCCACTGTCAACATACCAACCATGTTTCTTCTGTTTAGCTTGTAGAGCGACTATCCATTCTTCATTGCTATATTGATCTTTCTTTCTTATCCATGTCATTTTCTAAGGTTCTTGTTTGTGACTCTGTTGAGGTTCTTTTTGAGGGATTGCCATTCTGCAATTTTTGGCCATGTGTCCAAAATTGTTATATTTGTAACATTACACATCAGTGTTCAAAGATTCAAAGCTATTGTAACTTCTTCTCTGTGTTTCAATAGGTCTTCTTGAATAACCCCTTTGTGTATGGCTCTCAAAGTAGTTATTTTTCCTATTGTTAGCTTTGCAATTTACAGCTTTATGTCCAAAATTATTACATGCATAACATAAACTAAAAAATATAGTTTGATACCTGGTAGTTGAAGATCTTATGAAAGGAGGTTCTCTTATGAATCCTTCTTCTTCTTGAGACTTGCCTATCTGTTGCTGATTCTGAAATCTGAATCTTCTCGGTGGAGGAGTGTCCCTGCAATCTTCCTTGTATATTTTTTTATCCCCTTTGATTGTTTCTGCATAGCCTTTTGGATTATTTTCTTGCTCTGTTGTTTTGGAGCTTGATCCCTTTTTTGTTTGATTGTATTGTAATGACCCTTTTCTTATTAATATGAATAATTTCATATATAATCCTAAACATTAGCTAATTATAGTTAATCATTATATAACTTTAATTAATTATATGTTGTTAATTAATTATTTTTTTACTATGATTAGCTTAAGTATGATTAACTCTTTGATTAAGGGTTAATGAATGATTA
>JASDQU010308253.1:23367-36598 GCA_032191745.1 Picea mariana
GATTTGAGCTGAAGAAAATCCCTTACACTAACTGAGTGGTGGGAAGATGAAGTTATGAATTTATGTGTATGATGGGAAGATGAAGTGATGAGTTTTTGTGTGGCATATATTTCATATGATTAAAAATAGATATTTATAGTTTTAATTAGAAAATTTACATGATAAATTTATAATTCCATTGATAACGATATGTTTTGTTGGGTGTTTCTTTTGCAAACAGCATGAAATCCGTCATTGAACGATATAATGAGCACGAAACGGAGAAGTCCAACAACAACGTATCTCAAAGTGACAATGTAAGGATGTTCTCATGTCATTATATATTATTTTATATTATTCCTTTTCCATAGTGATATATATGACTCTAATAACTTGCGTACAATCCCTCTTACCACTTATAAAGAAGAGGGGTGGGAATTATAGATAATCATTATGAGGAAGACCTCATAACCTAATTACATGCATTCAAAATGTTACCAAATTAAGGCATTGACATAAAACAAAAAATTAGCAAAATAAAATCCATGTGCATGCCAAGGGTTATAATATTAGTTATTAAAGGAATATTTTCTGAAATAGTAAAATATATGAGTGAAATCACGGTCACCTATTTGGATTTGATATGGAAAAACCTTCAAATAGTAGGTTGATAATATATTGAGGAAGTTAAAAATATTAAATAATTAAATGGTTTTTTAAGAGATGCCAAGTATTAAGAATTTTGGAAGACATAGGAGTAGTAGAGTCACTCCATAGGTGTTAGGAATATCTCTAGCGAGTGAACATGAAAGTGTTTTATGGAATGTTATTTCAATATATCTCATATAAAGTTAAGGGTAACTTTTATAAGTATTTCATTTTATAAACACTTATCTTTATACATATATAATTTTATAAATCGATATAAGACAAGTGTTGCATGGCAGTGTAGTTCCTGTCAAGTTGGAATGGAAGTAAATGCGACTGTGTACAGACACGTGGGTTGCAAGTTGCAATACATGTGGTATCCATGCAGAATTTAGTATTCTCGAATTAGTTTTATTTGAAATTTATCAAAAAATATTAATGTCTGTTACATGAACGAAGGTTCCTAGTATCTAAGTTTGATAGTATAGGCAATATTTAAAAGGAGCATGGACAAAAAAAATTAATGTACAATAGTATTACATTTAAAAGGTTCTTGGACACAAAAAAAATTAGCATACAATAGAATAGTAGTAACGTATGTTACATAGGTTCGTGGACAAAAACACAAAAAAAATTAGCATTTCCGAATTAATTTTCTTTAAAGCAAGGCCTCATGGACACAAAAGAAATTGAAATTTATCAAAGTATAGGTTCCTGGACACCATAAATTATACATACGAAATATGTACTTTTATAAAGTACATATTAATTTTTATAGAAACCAAATATGTACTTTTATAAAGTATGGGCATGAGATTTTATAGAGCATGCACGGAGTCCTCATTCCATACTTAGGCACTTTTTGGATCGCGGGTTATCAGGCTGGCGGGCTCAAAATTTGGGCTCTGTTGTTCCGTGCCCTACAAATAGCATCCAGAGTTCCGTGATATACAAATTGACAAGCGGACTTGCAGATTATTTGAATTTTAAGGGCCTCGTGTTGATGTAATAGCACAATTGGACTTGGGCCTTGAAATTCCAGTGCATATGTGGGAAGCATTATGAAGGACAGGTGGTAAGGATGCAATAAATGACATACTCTCTATATGTGTGAGTAGAAAAAAAGTATTGAACACAGTTTTATGACATTTATATAAAAAAAATTAAAAAGTGTGTTACATATTCCTGGAAATCTTAAAATAAATAAATATGTGTGTGTGTGTGTGTGTGTGTGTCAAATACGATATCTCAAATTTGAATGAGTGATTTATCTCAAATTTAATTTTGAAAATGACGAATCAGAAAAAGATACGCATCAGAAAAAAGAGAATTGAAATAAAATAAACAGACTGTCTTGACATTCAGCATACCTGAAGATGAAAATCTAGGAGCACATAAATATATAAGGAGACAAAAGAATAGTTTTATTTGGAATATATGAAAAAAGAATAGTTTTCTACATATTCCTGGAAATTTAAATGTGTTTGTCATATACACTGGGATTGGGGCTCCCGCGGACCATAAGAGAAATATGTACAAGAAATAGGACTGTGGAAAGAATAAGTGGGAGACAGTAGAGTGTAATACCTGAAAAGTAGAAATGGGAAGATATCAATCTTTGGCTATAGATTTCTATTCAGAAAAGGTGGAATAACTGGATTGATAAAGAAAGGACTATAAGTATAGACTTACAGCGATGGTACATATAAGTATTTTTGGTATTTGCTTGTTGATGCCTTTTCCTGTTGATTTTCCTCTCCGACCCGCTTGAATAACTAGATTGATAAACAAAGTATTTATAGCGATGTTCCATATAAGTATTTTTGCTATTTGTTTGTTGATGCCTTTTCCTGTTGGATTTTGTCGGCGACCCGCTTCAAGTTGTCTTCAATGTAGCTTCTCAAGGGGGCAACATTGATGTCATTCCGGATTTTAATGCTGAAAAGTTCATTTTCTAATTCACTTAAATCAATAGAAATATTACATAGAGCCCAATGAATTTCTTCATTTTGTACCGAATAGCAGACTAGCCAGTTGTCCACGTGTTCTTCATGATATTCAAGAATCCTGTAAAAAAATTCTAAATACAACGCCTTAAAATTATCAAATTGGTTATCGAAAGCTTGCTTGGTTAACGCCAACGAGTTGACGATTAAGCTGGGATCCTGGAAGTTGTTGGTCCTTCCGGATAAGTCTATTTTGGTGAGCTTTGTGAATAATGCTTCTTTCTTTGATATTGCTTGCTCACATGATTAGACGATCAGATACAGGTTCTTCACCTTCTCTTTCCATCATGCTTCTAATTGAGTGAGCCATTTTTTGCATGGGAGGTCATGATGTCTTCCTGTCGTATCTACCATGTTGTTGACATGAAAAGAAAAATGGATGACCGTGTGCAAATAGAAAGTTTCTTCATTTTTTGAATCGGTCTGCAAAAGTTCGAGCAAGTTATGTGCCCTACTTCCCAGGGATTCTATATTTTGTGATGTTTCCCAAGCCTTAGTAATCAGTTTCATTCTTTTGTTGATATTTTTCTCCACATATCCTCTACACGATGCAAGGAAAGTCGAGAAGCATTTTAGCTTTGTTGCAGGGGTGCAGGGAGTTGCAGGCATGGCTATTGCCAAAGGACTGTCAAGCAATAGCATAGGAAATAAAGCTTCCTCTAATTCCTTGATCCATTCCTTTAGTATGGCATTCTTAGCCTCAATGACTCCAATGGAATCATGAAGAGAATCTTCGGTTACCATGTGAAGTTCAGAGATTTTGGACGCCTACATATTGGCAAGGTCAAGTTCTGAACGATGTTTTCTTTTCTTGTTTTTTACATCCCTTTTTTCAATAATTAATTTTTTAGATTCGCTTTCAAAAACAACACTCTGGAATACGAAGGATTCATCTTCGTAAAAAATTTCGGCATCAACTATGTCCATTGGGTATCTATGGTGAATCGTGTCTCCCGGCTGATCAAGGTTGCAAAATATGCTATCCAGATTAGTGTCAACATCCATGATTTCACTCTCAATTTCGAGCTCGTCTGCCCCCCCCTACAATTCTTTTTCCCTTCTTCTCCATGGGAAGCTTGTGAGAACTATCAATTTTAGGATGAACCTCGTCCGTTTGAAGAACTTTGAGTTGTTTTGTTACTGTGGCAAGTCGTTGGAGTGACGCTTTGTTACTGTGGTGGTTCTGGTCCCCAGGTCCGAAGATGTTGAGTGTATCTCTATAGAACTTTTGTGGAGGTGCTATTAGTAGTTTATGAAAATGTTGGTTTGCTCCAGACGTTGCTTCAAATGAACAAATGGAGGAGATAATATAACCCCCTGGAAATGTTGGTTCAATGCGTGCGAATGGAAAATCTCCTCGAGCTCTTCGCTCATTAATGACAATCTCTATGCATGTTGTATGGTGAGTTGTTAAAAGTAAAACTTAATTATTGCATGCTTAGAAGTGCGAAGGTGGCGATTACGATGAAGATAAATTAAGGATTGGAGGTTTCGTGAACGAACCAAGATGATGGCGTGCGAATGACATTCCATGGTATTTGAAATTAACACTGGGAAGGGATAACAAAAGCTTCCGCAAATATTGGTTTAGTGCACATTAATGGAAGATCTTCTCAAGCCTTGCGCCCATCAATGGCAATTTACACGATGCCTGCACGATGAGCTATTAGCATTAAAGATTTAGAAACAAGACACACACACACACACACAGATATATATNTGATATTCTACAATTTAATTAAACAAAGTTATCAAATGAGTGGTAAGCTTCGAGTCCGGGTCCAATTGTAGATCACCGAAGTTTCGAGCACAAAATGTATACCGAGCACACGAAGCTTGAGAGTTGGATGGCG
This sequence comes from Picea mariana, assembly GCA_032191745.1. NCBI lineage: Eukaryota > Viridiplantae > Streptophyta > Pinopsida > Pinales > Pinaceae > Picea > Picea mariana. Next base: position 27,854 of record JASDQU010308253.1, read on the forward strand.
CCCACAAAGGAACCTACGGCCATAAAAATCACAAACTATGAAAACGAATGGCGGTTGGTTGAACTCGTGATCTAGAGATATAGATGGACATGAAGTCTGGCACTCTACCGTTTTGTAACCCACGAGCATAGACATGGATTACACAAGTTTTGGATGCAATATGTACACTCGGAACACGGGGAATAAGAGTTCGATAACGCGTAGCGGGGAACCCGCAGGCATAAAATTGGCTAAGGAAATGAAAGCAGTCGGTCGGACTCCTACTGCATATTTCATAATTCATGTGCAACACCAATTGTGTCGTGACCAAACCAGTATGTGTACAAAGCAGGGAAAAAAAACATGTACCTTTATAAAGTATGGGCATGATATTTTATAGAGCATGTATGGATATCGCATTCCAAACTTGGCCACTTTGTGGATCGTGAGTTCTCGGGCTGTCGGGCTAAAAAATAGGCCTCTATTGTTCTGTGTCCTACAAATAGTACTCATAGTTCCGTGATATACAAATTGACAGGCGGACTTGCGGTCTGGCTGAGATTTTATAGAGCATGTACACATTTTGGATCACGGGTTCTCGAGCTGGCGGGGTGAAAAAACAAGCCTCTATTGTTATGTGCGTTGCAAATAGCACGCAGAATTTCAGGATATACAAATTTACAAGCGGACTTGTGGGATGGATGGCTCACCATTGTACTTCTATTGAGTTCCGCGATATATAAATTCACAGACGGACTCTAGCGCTGGTGGGCTCTGAAAAAGGAGCAATACATACTATGGACATGACATTTTATAGATTATGTACAGATCTCTTATTCCATACTTAGCCAATTTTTGGGATCGCAGACTTGCGGGTTGGTTGGGTCAGCATTGCACTTCTATTGTCCCGTGTCCTCCAAACATCATTCAGAGTTCCGCGATATACAAATCCACAAACGGAATTGAATATGTATTACACATTACATGTAATATGTATCACAGGTTATCGAGTTGGCAAGCTCTAAATTGACAGACGGACTCCACGAGTGGCGGGCTCAAAATTGAATATGAATTAGACATTACATGTTATAATATGTAATACATATTATATGTAATATGTACAATATGAAACGGGCAAGCGGACAGTCGGGTTGGCAATATAAAAGTAACTGGAAATCTAAACACGTGTATCTGCCAGTTCCGAACCTAGACATTTTCTAAGAAACGAGTAATCCATAGTAAATATGTACTTTTATAAAGTATGGATATCAGATTTTATAGAGCATGCACGAATCCCTCATTCCATACTTAGCCATTTTTTGGATTGCGGGTTCTCGGCCTGGCGGGTTGAAAATTGGGTCTCTATTGTTCTATGTCCTACAAATAGTACCCAGAGTTCCACGATATACAAATTGACAGGTTGACATCAGGCTAGCTCGTTCAACATTGCACTTCTATTATATGTACTTTTATAAACTAGGAACATGAGATTTTATAGAGTATGTACAAATCCCTTATTCCATACTTAGCCACTTTTTTGGATCGCGGACTTGCCGACATTGCACTTCTATTGTCTTGTGTCTTCCAAACAGCATTCGAAGTTCCACAATATAAAAATCCACAGATGGAATTGAATATGTATTACACATTACATGCAATATGTATCGCATGTTATCGGGTTGGCAGGCTCTAAATTGACAGACAGACTCCACGAGTGGCAGGCTCAAAATTGAGTATGTATTAGACATTACATGTAATATGTAATACATATTACAAGTAATATGTACAATATGAAACGAGCAAGTGGACGGTCGGGCTGGCAATATAAAAGTAATTGGAAATCTGAACACGTGTATCCGCTAGTTCTGGACCTAGAAATGTTCTGAGGAACGAGTAATCCATAGTAAATATGTACTTTTATAAACTATGGATATCATATTTTATAGAGCATGCACGGATCCCTCATTCCATACTTAGCCACTTTTTGGATTGCGGGTTCTCGGCCTGGCGAGCTGAAAATTGGATCTCTATTGTACTGTGTCCTACAAATAGCACCCAGAGTTCCGCGATATACAAATTGACAGGTGGAAATCGGGCTAGCTCGCTCAACATTTCACTTCTATTGTTCCATGTCCTCCACGCAACACCTATGTTGAAATTACTTTTTTAGATTTTAGATTGAAAATATTGAGACATGTTTGTATTTGATGAAAATTATAATTCAAAGTTTGATTGTTTGCCGTCAATATTGATGACTTTAGTGATGAGAAGAAGATTATATGACAATATTAAAGAATTATGTATGACATGATATTTCGAATAAAAAAAAAGGACAAATTTGTGGACTCATTCCTCCACATTTAAGCTAATGAAATAGTCTCCCACGAGTCCATCACTTGACTTGTTGCAAGAAAAAACTACCAACACCCCGTCCGCTTGAATCTCACATAAATTAGTGGATAAATGAGAGATAAAGTCATATGATAGGGCTGTCATAGAAATTATTGATAAGGGAATAAGTTTTAATAAATAAACTTTTTTGGGAAAATTATTAAGATAAAGTCATATGTTAGGGTTGTCATAGAAATTATTGATAAGGGAATAAGTTTTAATAAATAAAAAAAATTTGGGGGAAATTATTATTAAGAATAGAAGGATCTTCAACCGAGAGGAAGGAAGAAAATGCTCACCCAACATAATAAGTCCACCAAAAATATCAATGGAAGGTATATATTTCCCTCAAACCCTTAAGATTTTAGGATTCATAAAAAAATATATATATTCTCCTCAAACCCCTAAGATTTTAGATTCATAAAAAAATATTGAAAAATATTAATTTTTATTGAAGTATCCGTAATTTCCTTCAAATATAAAAATGAAAAATGTCATAATTACTTTGTGTACCTAGTGGAAATGTTTGAAAACATTGGTTACAAATGAAAATATTATTACTTATAGAGAAGAATAAAACAACATGAAATTGAGTATGGGAGAGTACCACTGTCAACCCTATTTATGTCATTCTAATTGGAGTACATGTGCTTCTAGGGATGAAGTGGTTAAGAACATTAGGGATAGTTTACATGAATTATAATGAATTATTTATGATATTTCAATATAGAGAAGGAACATAATATCAACTCAATGGTGTCAATTCCCCATCACCATCACATATGATCATATTACATAGAAAGAATAATTTCCTTGAAAAGGTTGAAAATTGAGTTACTTCTAAAATATTTTCTATGGATGTCAAATAATGCATTTATATTATTACTTTACACATTCATCATACTTTGTATAAGAATAACAAATTCTTTCAAGAAATTATGAAGGGAGCCTGCTTCAAGATATCATCAATTACCATATTGAGACCCTATAAGATAATATAACTTCCAATATAAGTCCTTACATATATTAGTATTAGAAAAAAATTGAATTGAGGAAATGGTGCAAGATGTGTTAGATGCGGGTATTATTTAATTATTAAACAATTCATTTTCATCTTACAAGACGTGTTAGATGCGGATATTATTCAGTTATTAAACAATTCATTTTCATCTTTAATCCTAATGGTAAGAAGGAATGATAATTCTTGGACAATTTTCCCTAGTTATAACTATTGAAACAAATGTACCTTCAATATATTTCATATTCTCAAAATTGATGAGATCTTATATGAGTTTCATGGGGCAGAATGTTTCACAAAGACCTATCTTACATATGGATAACATGAAATCCAATTGAGATAATATATTTCATATTCTCAAAATTGATGAGATCTTATATGAGTTTCATGGGGCAAAATGCTTCACAAAGACCTATCTTACATATGGATAACATGAAATCCAATTGAGATAATAATATTGCCTCGAAATATATTTTCAAACACGTGAGGGACACCATAACGTTTTGTTCATGCCTTGTGTGTTGAATAATGGTTCTTCCACTTTCCAAATCATCATGAATGAGAATATCTTAGTTGTTTTTTTGAAATTTTGTTGTTTTCTTTAATTATATATTCATATATAGAAATACATGGGAAGTGGACCTATAACATGTGGATAAAGTACTCCAAATTTTAAAGCACAAACATTTCTATGAAAAATAATTTAAATATACTTTTTGTAAACCAGAGGTGGAATTTTTGGGTTATATTGTTTCACAAGAATATGCCAATCTTAATCATAGGAAGATTCAAGATATCACATAATAGGATGGTCCCAATAGTATCAAAGGTATTTGAGTATTTATGGTATTATAAGATGTAGGATCTATGCTTTGATGGAAACCTCATTTCCTTCTCTTTTGAATAAGAATTCATTTATATGAGATGAATATGATAGTATGGAATTATCAATCCTAAAGGATTCCATGAATTCCACATTAGTGTTGAAAACACCTTAATTTAATAAAACCTTCCTAGTGGAATGTGTTGTCGCAAGAGTTGGTTCTAGGTTATAATAGAGCCAAGCCTTAGCACATTTTAAATGAAAAAATAAGTTATCACTCAGAACTTGATTTGAGTTGCGTGCAGGTAAATTCTGAGATAACCATGAACCACTTTTGATTGGAAGCTGCCCCTTCCAATCCGAGAGGGATATCTAAAATATATGTCACAATAGGATATCCAATAAGCTTAACAACGGACAGATCTGTGGGCAAGAGAAAGTTTTGAGGGTTTTAGGGTTGATGGGTTGGACCGAGAGGTAGTCCATTGGGCATGGAGTCAAATGATCAAGCAAATAACAAGAGTGTTTCGGCAATGGAAATCCATGGAGCAGAGGCGAGATAGAAGCTTATTACAAAGAGAAGGATTTATAAAAGTATAGCAGCAAAATAAAGAGAAAACATATCAATACACAAGGAGCACTTAGCGATGAGTGAATTCCAAGCACAAATCAATGGAAAGAGATGGTTGGGACATAGCATCTAGCAAAGGACGGATTTTGAACCTTGATCTCTACAAGAAACAACCTATAACCATTCTGCAACAGAGCATCTAATAGAGGATGAATTCTATTAAAAAACAGTTACAAATCAAGAAGAAAAGATAGATGGAGTGATATTGAAACTAAGAAAATGGACAAACTCTGCAAGCAACATCACAAGAATCTCTGATATGGATAAAACATGCTTCTGCAATCTTATATTAAACTGAAAATGAAAGCTACAGCCCATGAGTACTACTCATGTGTGTCTTTCCCCCCTTTCCTTTCAAAAATATGCCTCATATATGCATTGAGGTCTAAATCCTCTCTAATCTAAAAGATAACAACAATTACAACCAATTCTTGAAACTTTCTACCATAAAAAATGGGTCAAACTACCAAAAAATAGGGTTGCAGTTACGGATCTGTATATCTTGAATAGAGACAGATGTGTATAAACTGAAAGATGCTTTTGTGCATCTATTTATTCTGACAAAAAACCTCTCTCAGTTCCCTGATACCCCTTTTCATTTTTCCCAAATCTGCATTTAACAAACATGTGTCAAAACAGGGAAATATGAAATCCGAAAATTAGGGCTTGGAGATGGATTCGATTCTCCCAATGTGTGACACCTGTAGGAAAACTAAAAGAGGCTAATGATCTCTGATTTGTTAGGCACAAAATCCTCTAACCATTTCTCAAAATGATACTCCAGTCGCTCATAATCCTCATTTGAAAATGATGACTCAGCACAGTAAAAATGCCATATTTCTGAAAAGGAACCTCATCTTGTGGGGGAATTTTGACTGCCTTACCAAGATCAAAATTAAATTCTGAAGACACCACTAGAAATCTTAGGATTTGTAGGTGTCAATCGACTATTCGAACGCGAAAAACGACCTCTCCACGGCTGAGAAAAATGTGTTTTTCTAAAGCAATTTTGCATATGACTGGAGTCCCGATTTCGGGTTTTCGGGATTAGGGGAAACGAAGTAGTGGTTATTAAAATATCTACGTCAGCCAAATCTCTGACGACCAAAAAATCCAGACACTTGAGATTTTTATCCATGTGGCTTAATGCTCAGTGTATGCGGTAGTTCCACTACCAATGCTTCCATTCATTCTCCTAAGTGACCGAAAGCCAAAATTTCAATATTTGTTACAACAGAGGCTCCATCTAGGGATGGTTATTTCCTGCAAAGCACCAAGAACAGTCGACCACGTGCCTTCATCCATTGGGTGACCTAAAATCATCCTTATCAAACTCTGAACTCTGTTGCTTTACTTGCACCTTTCCGAAACAAAAAACCGCTTATGCATTCATTGGGCTATGGAGTCATAATGTCTTAAATCAAAACCATATAGGATGCCAAACTGAGATGGAAATGTAATTAAAACCACTATTGTACTCTAATGCTCAAATTCAAGATTATTTATATACACCACCTACTCTAATTGATATCACTATTTTTTTTTTTAAGTATAGGAAAACTTCCAAATCAACCAAGCGAGTATCCGACTAACAAACTTAATTTTACTTCCATATTTGAGCAAAAGAATGACAGGAGCAGCTACAAATTTCAAAACATGCCTTGGGAGCAGGTACTTATAGTTTTGAAATTCAGACTTCAAGAATTTGGAAATAACAAATTCAGTTCCCCATTTTGACTCCATATAAAATGTTACTGGATCGTAGAAGGGAAGAGATATACCACTTTCACAATTAATCCATACTTCCTCCTGTTGGGCAAGCTGTCTGAAATGTTTTTGCGCACTTTGTCCACTGCTGGTTTTTTCTTCCACTGGTGCAAAAATGTCGCATTGAAACTTACTGGTCTATTGCTCAATGGTTGATAAACAGGGAGGAGAGATCAATTGTTTCAATAACCCCTCCTTATGTCCTTCACCTGTTGTCCAAAGATCTTCTTGGTAGCTGTCATACATAGGATGATCTCTTTCATGATGTTTATGATTGCTTTCCTGTTGAACCAAAGTTTCTTGTTGCTTATCATCTTCAGAAACACTTTCATCACATTCATCAAACAAAGGAGGACTCTCATAAATTTTCGTGTGTGATGAAAAATAAATTTGCTCTTCTTGTTCTTCTATATATTCATCATAAATAGGTTCAGCAGATAACTCAAGAGTGTCATCAGTCAGACAAATGCTAGGAATATCAACTGTGAAGTTGTCTATCTCAGATCCACACTCCTTCAAATCATAGTATAAATCATCTTCGAACATCAAACATTCTTCAAGGTTATTAAACCTGACAGCCCTATCTTCTTCATAAAACAAAACAATGTCTACAAGATGATCCCCTGGCAGGAAATCATCATCATAAATTGGTTTACTAACTTCCTCTAAAGTCCCATGGCTGTCATGATTTAAACTTAGATTTTCATTTTCAATAATAGAAGAAGTTTCACTCACATGTTCAGGACTGTGTGAATGTTGCAAATCTGTGTAAGCACAGGTTGTAGCATAACTATTCAGGAGAAGATCTATCTCTTCTTCTGTTAAAGGAGGAGGTGGTCTATGCAATTTGTGGATCAAGCAACTATTGTTTTCTTTCTCTTCTGCATGTTAACCATGATGTTGAATATCTTATTCTTGAATGTGATCACAAGATCTATCATATCCTACTTTTTTATCAGCCAACTCTTCTTCATACTGATTATCTTCATCGACTTGAGAAATTTCCAATATTCCTTCCTCCTCTTCAAGAAGATGTGTTTGATCTGTTTGTCTTATGAATTTTATATTACAACAATCTTCAAAAAGTATTTCAGTTGAATAGATTCTCTTACAATGCTGATGAAAAAGTATGTGAAAATATTTCAATGAAGGAATACTGGAATGAGGTAAAGATTTATACCAAAGTCTAGTGTCTATTTCTAACGAAAACATAAACAGCTTCATGAGGACATCTTTATGATGTATATTTAATTCATCCATGAGCTTGTGGAATTCAAACAAGTGTTGGGTAGGATTGTCGTCCGCATATTCTCCAAATTTAGGAAGGACATCTTCCCAAACTTTAATGTCTGGAACAGTGTTTGGAAAACCATAAACATTTGCAAAGTCCAGAGGAGCAAACCTTGCAGCAATCCGAGCGGTGAACGAATCCGGCATTTTGAGACCAATGGATTCGCCAGTGAATCATATAGAGTCTTTGAACCAAGGATTCACCAGGTGAATGATCACATCGAATTGAATGCCTATCCCTTGTTCACCATCAAGAAATAGATCTAAACTTTTTGTCATATCCCAGGGAAGATAGCTTCATTCCTCCGTCCCAGGAAATGGCGCCAGAAAATGTTATCGCAAGAGTTGGTTCTAGGCTATAATAGAGCCAAGCCTTAGCACATTTTAAATGAAAAAATAAGTTATCACTCAGAACTTGATTTGGGTTGCGTGCAGGTAAATTCTGAGATAACCACGAACCACTTTTGATTGGAAGCTGCCCCTTCCAACTCAAGAGGGATCTCTAAAATATATGTCATGATAGGATATCCAATAAGCTTAACAATGGGGAGATCTGTAGGAATAGAAAGTTTTGAAGTTTTTAGGGTTCATGGGTTGGACCGGGAGGTAGTCCATTGGGCATGGAGTCAAATGATCAAGCAAATAGAAAGAGTGTTTTGGCAATGGAAATCCATGGAGCAGAGGTGAGATAGAATTTGATTACAAAGAGAAGGATTTATAAAAGTATGGTAGCAGAATAAAGAGAAAACATATCAATACACAAGGAGCACTTAGCGATGAGTGAATTCCAAGCACAAATCAATGGAAAGAGATGGTTGGGACAGAGCATCTAGCAAAGGACGGATT
>JASDQU010308253.1:42022-54166 GCA_032191745.1 Picea mariana
ATTGGTATATTTTGAAAGAAAATAGTTCAAGAGGAGGAATTTAGTAAAATATACTTATGAGAAATAAATGAGATATATTTAAAATTTAACAAATAAACTAGGAATGCAATTAATTAAAGTAGGGAATTGAGGAAATGCTAATGCATGAAGAAAGATTGGTATATTTTGAAAGAAAATAGTTCAAGAGGAGGAATTTAGTAAAATATACTTATGAGAAATAAATGAGATATATTTAACATTTAACAAATAAAATGGGACAATATCTCATGAGAAGGTATTTTAAATTCCTACAAACCGAGGAAAGGTTTTATTTGGAAGAGCAATGAAAAGGTAGGGAAAACTACAAGGATTCAATTTTTAAATCATACACAAAAAGGAAAGGATAAAGTTTTAGTTGATTCCCTTTCAATAAGAATAGAATATGAATTCACCTTATATGTCATTACTTCTACAATTTGTACAAGATTTTTATGTCCAAAATAAAAGTTAAAATAACCAATAGTTATTAAATGTTATGAATCAAAAACCCAAATAGAATAAAAATAGAAAGAGAAGTAATTCCATGCCTTGAGAATAAGAGAGAAGAATGCATGAGAATTATATTTGAGGTGGAAATCTCCTTTTACAATATAACAAATGCATAATATGAGATGATCCCTAAAACTAGGTCTCCTTGGTATATATAGGAGATAAAGGGTACAATTACAATTAAAGGGTCTAGCCAACCTTTAAAGGGCCTATATGAACAATAAGGACAACACTATTATAGGGTCATTACCTTATACCATTTCTGTTGAAACTTGCAATCAACCTATTGAACCTTACTTTCAACCCATTGAAGTTCATTCTAGAATTATAGAGAAAGTTTTTAAACCTTTAAGGATGCCATCTTACCTCCATCCTTACCCTCCAAATTTTATTGAGTATCTTCCTCGGTTTACTGGAGAAGACCATATCAAAACTGAGAAGCACTTGGGATATTTTCAGAATGTCATTGATAATTTTAAAAGTGTACATGAGGATGTAGCTATGAGGTTATTATGCAAATCCTTATTTGGAGATGTTGCATTATGGTTCAAAAATTTGGAATATTGTTCTATTGGTTCATGGTTGATTTTCATTGTGCATTTTTGAGATATTGGGGTGATAAACAATCCTTTGATCAATACTTGAGAAATTTGTGTGCTTTAAGAAGAGGGAAAAATGAAGTTGTCACCCAGTTCAACAAGAGATTTTACAACTTTTAACTCATCATGCCTAAATATATTCACCCATATGAAGCTACTACCATGGTACAATATTCAGTAGCAGAACACCTCGATCTATTCCTTTATCTGAGAGAAAGAAGGTCATTATCATTACAACAAATGTTTTTAGATGTAGAAGAGATTGAGAACAATATTCGAGCTTGTAGAAAGCTATTAGATCAAGCTTGGGATGAAAATTTGGGTTAAGAAATGGTATATGAAAAACATACATCATATCTGAACTTTCATGTATCATTGTCAGATTCATGTTATTCCCTAAATCTTAATATAAATCATTCAGGGTTTTCTGTTGTTAAAGATCTAGAACATTTATATCAGAATGATGATTTTTCATGTACAGAAGAGAAATTTTCTAGTTGGGAACATGATACTTATTATGATGATGATTGCCATGAAGATGATTTTGCAGCAGGTTATAATCAATGTGTTGAGAAGCAACAAGTTGTTGTTTCAAAGCATCTTATTTTTTGTATTGGAAATCAACAACCCTTGTTTGTTTGTGAGGACATCCAGGATCATATGTTTCCTAAGCTTTGGTCAGGGGTTTATATTGCATGATCAAAGAAATTTTGTTGCTCCTGATTGTTATGAAATGAATTATTCCCAAGAGTTGTTGTTTAAGGAACAAGGAGGTCATTTTTTTCTCAGAAAAAGATAATTTATGCAGTGGTAGCCATCTCTTATGGATCAATAAGTTTTTTCTCTTGACTTTGAAGACCCAGTAACAATTGTGTTGGAGTCTTATTTTTCAAAAAAATTCAAGTTTTTATATTTCATCATATCACCAGTACTTGAAAGTGAGTATGATTTTCCAAAGGATTTCTTGTGTTTTTTGTTATGTCTATGATGTCAATTATTGATTAGTTGCAGAGATGAGGATCATTATGTCACAAAGTTATTTGAATGGTTATTGTGGAAGTTTTCTTACAACTAAGGAAAATTTTCTTTTGCTCATTAGAAATAGGGATGCACATAAATAAGCTCACTCCATGAGCATGTGATTTTCAGTTAGAGTTTGTCTGCAGTATGTTTTCCATCATGCGTGTTCTCAGTTTTCATAAGGACCAAAAGTTCTCTCGGGGAAATATGAACATGGATATAGTTTGCGGGAATAATAATGGAGTTGGATGTTGGCTTTAGTGTGATTGATTTGCAGGTGGAATACACAGTTTCTGACACCATAGTTAAATCCAGATCTTAGTAAAGGCATAATTTTCTGCAGATTTCTTGGCATCTCTCAGGGAGAATGCCATCCCCCATGGAGCCTATGTTATCACATCCAAATTTGTTTATTAAATATTGGAAAAAAATTATTGCTTTGAAAGGACAGTGTGCTCCCGAGACTGACTGCATCATTCATCAAGTCAAAATCTTGCATCCTTTGGCAAAAAATTAAGATTCTTTTGGTAAAAATTTGGTGTCATGAGTCCTTTTGGCTCTCGAGTTTATATGAAGGGTTTTTAATTATTTTTATTATTTTTAGAAAAAATATTGGTCTCAGGGCCCAATCTCTAAGTATTCAAACCAACCATCGAAGCCTGATCCAAGCACCAATTACCAAGTCACATGCCAATACAACACACAAATCAACACCCAATACCAAGTGCCAAGTCAAAGGGATGAACCCACAAGGGGTGTTTCTTGTGCACAATTCGTCAAATGAACAAATGAGTGCCTTTGTATATAAACACCAAAACATATATTCACCTGGAGCATGTGGGATATAACCACATAAAAATAAAAAAAGGGTGCCAAACAAAATCAAACCCTAATTCCCAAGTGTTAGTTTGCAAAGGATTTATTTCTGCGTGTTGAGCAATGTCAATGGTTAAGGAAACTTTTCCAAGTGCCAAATTTCATTTCGCATGCCATGTTTTGCAATTGACAACATCCACACAATGCGTTAAAGAAAAGATGTATCCAAATATTGTTTAAATATCTAAATTGCAAGGGTGCAAAGCCTAACTAGATATGCAATTCATCCCCTTGGAGATCGACACCTCTTGTTTTGGTAGGGTTTTATACTTAATCATATACAAGTGTGAACCAGAAGCTCGAGAAAAGGAAATATTGGAAGAAAACCCTGCATTTAAGAAATTTAAGCCACACCAAAATAGCTTTGGACGGTATAAGATTTCCATTAATCGGGCATTTCCCCTCTTCTTGTGTAGCTTCATCTTTTCTTAGAATTCATACAAAATGTGGCATGGCTTATTTAATCCTAATGCATCAACATAGCCTACAACTTTTCTAGTACAAAGATTTTAAATCTTATCATTCAAATGTATGATCTAATTGCTAGACTGTGATCTATGAAGTATTACTTTCTCCTTGACCAAGGCGATTTCCTAGTTCACTTTATGGATATATCTCGAGATGATTTGATTAAGAAGCCAACCACCATATAAGTGGAGAACTTAAATGCATTACTGAATCTTTCTTTGCAAACTTTTGTTGTTGTATCGGATCCATGTCATGAAGACCTCACATGTTGTGTCGAGAGAACATCATTGTCAGCTCAACTAGATGTTCTTAAAAGAATGGATAATACAATTCCATACCTATACATTCAAACATGTTCTTTAGAAGGAGAAAAATACAATTCTTAGAATTTTGTTCAATCATATCCAGTAAACATTACTGGTTTGGAGACATTCGCCCTCAATTACAAGGTGCAATGACCATTGTCTCTAGTTCTATCAAGAAAGGCTCTTACAAAATACTAGATTATTTTCCACCTTCTTTTCCACTGCAAACATGTGGAACACCAACTTTGTGGGACATGGAAAACCCATCATAGTACCCATAGTATCAACTTATTGGGAACAACAATTTCTGGATCTTTTGTGTTTTTCCAAAAAATGTTGCATTTTATGCAAAGTCTGGTGCATTATCTTACATGTGAGGGTCTTGAGCCCAATTGGCATGTTATGTATGAGAGGATACATACCACTAAGAGCATATATTAGGTGATTTAGCACCACAATTATTTTCTTGATAGATGCCTCAGGGGATGCCTTCTTCTTTGGCTAGAAATTTTACATAAAGTGGAGAAGTTGAAATCCATATGTCTACAGTATACAACAGCAATACAATGGTTGATACCATCTGAGATTCATTTGTTACTAATGTCAGTTCTTGAGAAAGTGTTGTACTCAAAGAAATATCAAACAAAGGAGAAAACAAAACAAGATCTAGGCATAGGACCCAAATAATTTACCAGCATGGAAATCAATAGATGATGCAACATTTAAGGCTACCCATGGGAAATATGTGGAGGAATTAAGAGGAGATTAAGAGTCTAATCATTTTCTTAAACAATTGTTCACAGATTGAGCCATAATTAGCTCTCTTAGCTCAAGGGCTACAAGGTCTTGGAAAGGATTTGTCAATTGACAATGTCTAATGTTATAGTCAGTGGAAGTATAGCATTTATAGTGCCCACATATGAGCTAAATTATGTTGCAGAGCTTCCTTTGTATCTCATACTGGGAATGAATTGTGGAGTGGTAATTGTGCTCTTTTTCTCGCCTAATAGCATGGTTCACAAAGTTTTTTTATTTTGTTAAGGAGCAGTTTTGCAGCATCACCAATTGGAAACAGATATTTCACAGTGAACTACTCCATTCTACGAAAGTGTTGTAGATGATTTTGTGCAGCAAGTTCCAGGACATTGTGAAATTACATAGTCATCCTAGGTCATAGGTTATTTGATTGCCAGATAGAATGGAGCATGTAAAATCTTTAGGTGGACGAGAGGGACAAGTGTTTCATCATCAAATCATGTAGCTTGAAATGTTTTGAATGCATTAACTTGCCTAGAAAAGATCCTAGAAATTAGGAGTTGGTTATGTTTTATGTTGTAATCTCTTGTAACAAACTCCTAGCATGAGGGGAATCTTATGTAACTGCAAGATATCGAATCTTTGAGTTTGGTAAATATGGTATTCTAAATATGATGAAGAAGACAATGTTAGGGGGGTTCGGTCTTGAGACCTGAGAAAGAGCTTGAGTAGGAAGAAATCTATGTGTGCTCATTTGTAATCCTGTGGGAATTGTATGATGCAATCATCCCTGCCATTAGAGATTCTTGAAAGTTGTGTTGTCATCTTATGAACTGCTATGTTTTTTTAACTATTTTTATATCTTGTTTCTTGTATAAATTGCATACTTTGAGGATCAGTTCCTTCCTTTGATTAATAGAATCTTGATCAGTAGAGGATTTGTTGTGAATTTCCTATTAATCATTGTTTTTGTTCGAGTACCTTTCATTTACTTTTGCAGAGAGGATTTATGTTGGGTGAATGTTATTCTTTATGTTTTTCTTCTCCTTTCTTCTATTTTCCATCACATATATTGTTTCCTGATAACTCATCTTAATTTCCTTTGATCTACATAATGGTTATGACTCTATTCCCAATGGTGAAAGATCGTTGATCTGTAATTAATTCGTTGCCCTCTCCTTTCTCATAGAATCTTGTTGATCCACTCAAACATAAACCTTATTTAATTATTCATATTCTGATGGGTACTAGGCTTATCCTTATAAGAAATCTAAGGGTAACTTCTAGTGCTAACAGGAACCTCAGCAAAGAATATGGATAAGAAAGAATAATCAATATAAAAATGAAGAATGCACACTCACTCTACAAGATAAACAAAAGAAAAGTGGTTGGTATGTTGACAGTGGTTGCTCAAAGAACAAGATAGTTTATTAGGATAGGTTTCTAACATTGAGAAATGAAAGAGATGGATCAATATCTTTTTTAAATGATGACTGAGATGCAATAATTGGAACAAGCACAACCGGAATTGGAAACAAGGATACCAAGGCATAAAATGTTCTACTCGTGGAAGATATGAAACATAATGTTGTAAGTGTAATTCAAATGTGTGACCAAGGTCGAAAACTTGTGTTTGATTCACAAAAGTGCGATATAAGAAAAGAAAGTTTAGACAGATTGGTTGTAACATCTGTAAGAAATTCAAGAAACA
Source organism: Picea mariana (assembly GCA_032191745.1). NCBI lineage: Eukaryota > Viridiplantae > Streptophyta > Pinopsida > Pinales > Pinaceae > Picea > Picea mariana. The sequence continues at coordinate 48,286 of JASDQU010308253.1, forward strand.
TATATGTATTAAGTGAAATTTGAAATGAAAAGTGTTGTCTAGGAAAGGAAGATGAATTTTGGCTATGGCACAAAAGGATGGGTCACATAAACTTTGAAAACCTATTCAAAGTCATAAAAAAGGAAACAATCAGAGAAATGCCCCAGATCACCAATCCAACCAACACCTTATCCAAGCATTGTCAACAAGGAAAGAAAACAAAGACCAAATTCAAGTCAAAGGAATACTCCACAACAAGACTGTTGTAAATTTTGCATATTGATCTAGTTGGAACAACTAGAAAAAAGGGTTTAAAAGGTRAAAAATATTATATGTTATTGGTTTATGATTATACAAGGATGACTGTAGTTTTTTTTCTCAGTAAAAAGTCAGAAGCTTTCGAGAACTTCAAGGTATACAAGGAAATGGTTGAAAATGAAATGGATTCAAAAATAAAATGTTTGAGATCTGATAATGGAGGAGAGTTTACTTCAAAGTAATTTATGGATTTTTGCAGCATGCATGGAATAAAAAGGAAATTTTCTTTTGCTAGGACACCTCAACAGAGTGGATTTGTCGAATGGAAAAACAAGATAGTACAGGAAATGGCTCGAACTATGTTAATTGATTCCAAGTTGACATATGTATTTTTGGCACATGCAATGCATACAATAGTTTACATTAAAAACTGATTAATTCTCAGAAACAACAATGACAAGACTCCCTACGAGCTATGGAAAGGAAGACCAGCAAATGTGAAGCACTTCAAAGTTTTTGGAATTAAATGTTACATCAAAAGAGAAGATGGAAGAATGGAAAAGTTTGACTCTCGTGTGGACAAAGGAATACTTGTTGAGTATCCAGTCACAAGGAAAGCATATAAATGTTTCAATATAAGGCTCAACAAATTTGTGGAAAACATCAATGTGACGATTGATTAGACAGGTGGAGAAAAAAATAAAGGAAGAATAAAATGATTCAATGGAATAGGTTCACGAAGAAGAATCAAAGGAAGAAGTAGTAGAAGGGGAGGATGAAGAAGAGAAGTTAGAAGAAGAAGAGTAAGAAAAACAAGATCTTCAATTACCTCCAAAGACACCGAGGAAAAGAATATAGAAGAATCATCCATCAAAGCATATTATCAGGAACAAAGATGCAGGAGTTGAGACTAGAAGAAGAATTTGTTCACTAGAACAACTACACCTAACACTCTTATCCTCGATTGAGCCAAGAAACTTTAAATAAGCCAAGAAGGATGAATTTTGGATAAAATCCATGGGTGAAGTGTTGGATCAAATAGAGAAGAATGACATTGGGAATTGGTTCCAAGGCCAAGGTACAAGAATGTGATTGGAACAAAGTGGGTCTTCGGAAACAAATTGAATGAATATGGAAAGGTTACTAGGAACAAATATAGATTGGTATGTAAAGGATACACTTAGATTGAAGGTATCGACTTTGAAGATACATTTTCCCCAGTTTCCAGAATGGACGCAATCAGATTGATCCTTGCTTATGCATGCTCTAAGAATATTAAAGTGTATTAGATGGATGTGAAATTAGCCTTCCTGAATGGGGATCTAGAAGAATAATTCTACATTGAGCAACCAGAAGGAGTTCACCTGTCAGAGAATGAATATTATGTTTGCAGGTTGAAGAAGGCCTTGTATGGTCTCAAACATGCCCCCATAGCATGGTATTCCATACTGGACAGATATCTACAGCAACAAGGGTTCAGGAAAGGAAATGCATACAACAACCTCTACATCAAGGTAACTCAAGATAGTATTTTATTAATTGAAGTTTATGTTGATGATATTATTTTTGGAAGTGATGATGACACATTGAGCCAAAAATTTGCAAAGGATATGTAGAATGAATTTGAAATTTCATTACTTGGAGAACTATCCTTCTTTCTAGGTCTTCAGATATGTCAAAGAACCAAGGAATTTTTATTTCTCAAACCAAGTATATTACAGAAATGCTAAAGAGTTTGGGAATGGGATATTGCCAACCAGTCAATACTCCTATGAAAACTTGTTGCAAGTTATGTAAAGATGATGATTCAAAGGCTACAGATCAGAGGCAGTACATTTCAATGATTGGTAGCTTAATTTATGTGACAGCATCCAGGCGAGATGTAATGTAGCCAGTTGGACAGGTGGCAAGATTTCAAGCAGCACCAAAGGAATCACATGTTCTAGCAGTAAAAACGATATTCAGATATCTCAAGGGTACAAAAGAGTTTGGATTATGGTATCCAAAAGGAAAGGATCTATGATGTATTTCCTACACAGATGCAGATTGGGTAGGTTTCATTGATGACCCAAGAAGCACAAGTTGAGCAACGTTCTACTTGGGTGAGTGTTTGGTATCTTGGCTAAGCAATAAACAATCATTAGTATCATTGTCTACAGCCAAAGAAGAATATATTGCAGAAGTAACATGTTGTACATAGGTTCTATGGATGAAAGAAACTTTGATATATATATAAAATTTGATTATGATGAGCCCATTCTGATATATTGTGTTAATGCAAGTGCCATCAGTGTCTCAAAGAATCTAGTGATGCACTCTAAGACGCAACACATTCCAATCAAGTATCATTTTCTACGGGAACAGGTTGCAGAGAAAAACATTTGAGTTGAGTATGTTGGCACCAAAGAACAGATTGAAGATATATTTACAATGCCTCTTCCAAGGGAAGCCTTTGAGTATATTCGTCAGAAACTTGGCATAGTTTATGCCCAGAAATGAATTTTGAATGCTATTCTTATATTTATTAGATTTACATGAGGAAGCACCATAAAGAGGACAGTTCATTTGGGGGAGATTGTTTAGGAAGAGTTTAGTCAATGGGATCAGCACCAAGGAAAGTTTAGTTAGGGGGAGCATCCCTAATGGGAAGTTACCTTTTCCATTGATTTCAAAGGGGGAGAGATCCATCAGATGCATGGATAGAGAGTTAGATGCTCAGAGATAGAACACGGAGGAGTGTTTCCAAGGGGAGCGACGGTCACAAGGCGAGCATGAGAAATATGACTTTAATGTTGCATCAGAGTGTTTCCATCAATGCCAAATGGAGAGATTGTTGATTAACTGGGTTGGTTTTCATTGATGTCAACCCTTGAAGAAAGTCTAGTAGCAATTTCCAGTAGCCCCAACAGTATGGTTAAGGGACTTAAGTTTGTTTGATGTATAATGGTATGAATATTAGTATATTTGCAGGTAATACTATTCTATATGGATAGTACATGTCATGCCATTTTCAGTGATATGTGAAACATCACATAACTCCTTGTGGTCAGAGAGTTATGGCCTTGTGAAGTTGGATAACCCTCTTGAGTTATGTAGAAGCTCCTATAAGGTCAAAGAATTCAAATTATTCTAGAAACTCCTAGAAGAAGTTGATTAATCATAGTAGGTGAAACTAGGAGTTAATCATGGGCTAAGTTGTTGCAATAAGAAAATAATTAAAAATAAATTAGTTGCAACTCGAAGTGGAGAGTTTACTATTTGTGGATAAAGTGGTTATAAGTGGGCAAGTGGTTATAAGTGGTTTATCCCTAAAACAAGGAAGTTGGGTTAATTTGGTTAGTAGGTAACCCCTAAAGGAAGCTACTTGGAGAGTATAAATAAGAGAGAAAGGGTATCCTATTAGCACCCATTGACCACATTGAATATCTATTATTATGTAAGTTTTATTGTAGGTACACATTGATACATATGAAGTTACACAAGTATGAGGTGAAAGTTTCAAAATTGCAGAAATACGAAAAAAAACCCTATCTTTTTAGGTGTACGTGGGATGCATTGGATAAGGGAACGTACGTACATGGGATGGCAGTATAACAGGGCACGTACATTTGGAAAAATCCATGAAATATCCAGGTGTTGAAGGTGTCAGGTTCTGAGAGTTTGCAAGCAAGCTCCCGGGAAGGTCTACAGTGATCAAGTACAACAGATCTATCTATAGGTTCAAAAGGTATGTCTTATTTTATGAGTAGTTGGATATTGTTGTCTACATGAGATATGGTTATGGGAGTTTGAGGTTTTTACCTAGAGAGGATTTTGGTTGTATGACACTTAATGTATAAGTCAGATCTATAGAAATACATTGTTGGTATATAATATATTTGTCATTGGTACATCTTGTTATTATAGAGAAATATCTTGTATTTTGTGGTACATGGTTGAGGGCCTTTGCTTGTGAAGTTGGTTGTGAAGTTTGTGGCTTCATATCAGTGAGGGTTTTGTGTCTAGTCCATGTGAGGGTTATTACACTTGTTCATGATTGTGCACACATGTATGGCACTTGAATAGAGAGACATAGATGAAATTGGTTAAGGGATATGTAATATTATGTATGCACATGGCACAGTTATAGAAAGAGCACAGTGACAGGTTGCAGGTTGATGTGAAAGAGGAAACAAAGTGTCTGAGTTTCAGAAAAGGTGAAAACCCTATCTTTTTGAAGGTTTAAGAAGGTTGCAGTATAGACAGGTTGCATACATACACAGGCTATAATATATACAGGGAAAGTACATACACGAGCTACAATATATACATGGTGCGTACCTGTTAGGTTTTGTTGGTACAGACTGAGTACAAGTACAGGTTGGTTATAGGTTGTTGTCATGGGTTGGTATAGGTTTACAGTGGTATATCTCACAGTGACAGTGTGGCAGTGGTTTCATCATCTATTTGACACTTATATTTCAGGGCGACAGGACAGGGAAAGGATAGGTGGTTGTATCCACCTTCGGGTTGTAGGCATGGAACATAGGGGGTTGTAGCCTCCTTCTGGTTTTAGCCAAAGAATTGGGGAGTTGGAGCTTCCTTCATGTTGTAGCCTGAAAATATAGGGGGTTAGAGCCTCCTTCTAGTTGGAACTGGAGAACAAAGGAAGTTGGTGCTTCCAATGAATGTAATTCTTAAAGACATATAAGTAAAATCATTCCATCGTTTTCTCTGCATTAGGTTTCCACATAAAAATACTGGTGTACTGTGTCTTTGTATGATTTTTCATTTTTCATGGTTTATTTACTCTTCACTTGATGAATGATAATGTTATATTGATCATAAAGATAAATAATGCTTACATAATGTGGTTAAAAGGAATAAAAAGATCTATTATTGATTCACCCCCCTCTCAGTAATCAAGCAAAACTATAGTCTTCAATGCTCATTTGTAAATTGCTTATGTCATTTTGTTTTTCATCCATTGAATCTATTGTTTCAATTGCATTTGACTCAGGAATCACTGATTAGTTAGCACATTCATAACTAACATAATTATTATACCGAATAGGAGCAATAGAGATGATAACATCCTTCTTTGCAACTATTCCTTTGATTCTAAATAATGCAAAAACATTTTTTTATTTTTATTTTTACGAAATCTTCTCTTTTCTTCATTATTGGACTCCATATGTTTCGTTGAAATTTTGCAATAATAATATTTTGATTATGAAACTTATATACCCTTTATTTTTCCTTAAGGATTAAATAACACCCTTATAAACAATTCTTCAATAGCTTTCCTGAAAATAAATAACACCCTTATGTACCAATGTGATACCAACTTTATTCACCCTTTTTCCTTTTTCAAACGTGATTGAAGGTAGTGGAATAGTTTTTTTTTTCAATAGAAATTTTGAGTTTAAAATGTCTAGAGGCCATATACCTCCTTTTGGCAATGTGATTTGGTACCAACAATTTTGATTTTCACCCTTTGACTTGGAAATCTACTCGATTTGGTATTTCCTCAATTTGCACATAGTAATTTTTCTTCAACGTAATTTAGAATTTTAAATGGCCAAAGGCCAATGTTGATCAAAAGACCCACCCAATTTTAGTGTGGCCATATGATAGTGGTTTTTTTTCTAAAGGTGATGAAATT
>JASDQU010308254.1:0-30935 GCA_032191745.1 Picea mariana
AATATCTCTAGGAAACATCTCGTGTTATCAATTATAGATACCCAGACATCATTACCATTCTTTTCTTCAAGTGACAACGGAGAATAATATCTGTAAGCCCTTGACCAATGGTTTTGGGGGTATTCTTGTGCAAATGTATTCAATGTATCACCACAAAATCTCTCTCATCTTCTCACCATGTTTCTCAGGAGTTGATGAAGAATGTACAATATTTTTGTAATCACCAAATAATTATTTTTCGTATCAACCACTAGAGTTCTTATTTCAAAAGAGTGATTGGCGAATTTAATTTGAATTTATAAGATTAGTATTGAAGTGTATGCCATTAATGATGGTCCTTATGTATTTAACCATCTTTCATTTTGCATAAGATATACATTAAATTATTTTTTGGTCAATGTGACAAAGGGTGAGGATTCACGGTGGAGCGGAGAAATAGGAAGTATACAAGAATATGAAAGAAGTCCACTTCCGCGGTATTGTGAAATATTTTGAGATATGACTAAGTGTTAGATAATGAATGAACATAGAAAAGGAACTTTTTGAAGTGGTGAAACAAACTCCACTTCCACGGTTGAGCTTAAGAGACTAAGTATCAAAGTACTGAATAGATGGACAAAATCTTGAGAAATTGGCTAAGTATAAAAAAGAAGACGGATGAAGAAAGGAATTTTTTTTTTCAAGATATGATATGAACTCCACTTCCATAGTTGAGAATTGCTTAAAAATATTAAGTGTTTGAGCATTCAAAATTTTCAAATAACACTAAGTACAGTGAAGCGGACAAACAAAAATGTGAATGCAAGTTAAAGAAAAGGTCATACAGTCGAGAGTTCGTCGTTCTGTGAAGAGCATGAAAAATAAGCTAAGTGTTAGTACAATTTTTGGGTAGCGAAATATGACAGTGCAATTTGAGGAAGGAGAAAATAAAGATAAGATTTGTAACCCCTCCACAAATCAATATTTTTCTAAGTATGAAAGTATAACACAAAACAAAGAAACTTATGACTTACAAAATTTTTGCGTCAAAAAATGGCTCCAATTGTGGGATAGTAACCCCCTGCAAGCTACTAAAAATCCAAAATCAAATCCATTGGGCTTAGAGTTAGTGTAAGAAAAGGAAACAAAAGTGGACAAAAAAATTACAAGGAAAAAGGTAGTAGAGCTATGTACAGATAAGAGAAAGATTGATAAGGCAAATAAAGTCTTGAGATATTTTCCATTGACTGGTAACATTTATGTTGTTCCATTCATATCTTTGAGAAAATAAGAATTATAACCTGAGATATTTTCAATGAAATATGGGCCAATCCATAATGCTTCGAATTTCATATGTAAAGAAGGATTTTCCTTTTCTTTGTTCCATAAAAGTACCAGTTTCCCCTTTTGAAAGACTTTCATTTTTGTATTCTTATCAAAATACTTCTTGATGGTATGTTGTCTCTATTTCATTTTCTTTAATGATTCAGTGTATCATTCCTCCAATTTAATCAGTTGGTTGTATCTTATGTGTAAAGGAGAAACCTCCTCTGCATCTTTAGTGTTCACAACATATGTCAAAGCATTTAGTTCCAGATTGATAGGCATTCTTACTTCTTTTCCATACACCAGTGTACAAGGGGAATTTCCAGTGCTATTTTTTGGTGTTAGTTTGCTTGTCCGTAAGGCATATATCAATTTCAAATGCCATTTTATTTGATTAAGATCGATCGTTTTCTTCAATATTTGAATGAAAGTCTTATTTGTAGATTCATCCAAACCATTTCCTTGTGGATAATAGTTTGAGTATTGTCCCATTATAATGCCAAATTCTCCAAAAAATTTGGTGAAATTTTATCCAATGAATATTGATCCATTAACTATAATAATTTATTCTGGAACCCCGAATCTTGATAATATATTTTGTTTGAGGAATCTTATGAGCTCATCAGAATCAACCTTTTTCAATGCTGCCATTTCTTTCCATTTTGTTAAATAATATGTTGATGTGAGAATATATGAATGGACTTTGTTTGATTTTGGATTTATTGGCCCAATCACATCCTATCCCCATTGTGTGAATGGTTCTTCTATTGATATGGGTTGGAGAAGCATTACTCCTCTCTTCATTCTTCCTAAAATGTTTTGACAAGAAATGAATTTTCTTATCATCGAATATGAATCTTTGAAGATAGTTGGACAATAATATCCACCTCTCATTATTCTATGTGGAGTAGTCATAGGTGTGAAGTGACCACCACAAATCCCTTCATGAAATTATTTCATTAGTTTCTGAGCTTTTGTTGCATCTACACATCTCAACAACATTCCATCAAAATTTCTCCGAAATAAAATTTCGGCAACCAACACATATTGATTTGATTTCATTTTTAGTGCCCTCCTTTCTTTTGGAGACATGCCATTTGGGAATTGGATGGATTTCAAATAAAAAATTACATCCTTGTACCATTCATGAGTTGATGCAGATGACCTTGTTGAAATTGACATGACTTCATTTAGTGAATCAAAACCTGCAATGAGTTTGCACAACCCCTGTCCTCTGATTGCTTTTAGTGGATTAATCTCAATGTCATATTATTGGATTTTTTCCAACCAATTTTCCCATTTCCCTTCTCTCAATTGTTGGATGAGAAGCATTTTCACTGGAGAAGTAGGAACATATGCTATGACATGGGGTGACATAATATAATTTCTAAAGTGAGCCACTTCCTTAACTAAGGAAAGAGCTTTCTTCTCTACCTCTGAATATTTCAATTCATAATCAGAATGAGTTTTTCTCATAAAACTTATTGTTAATTCTTCTCCTTTAAGATTTATCTTTGTAAGAATAAAAGAAATCGTCTCCTTTGAGGCAAAATAATATATGATGAAATATTTATTGAAAGATGGGTTGATCAATACAGGTGCAGTGGTAATTGCATGTTTGATATTGGTGAATTCCATTTGAATGTCTTGAGTCCATTCATAACTTTGATCCTTTTTCAACAATGCATTTATTGGTTTCACAATTGTTGCATAATCTAGGACAAATCTTCTGACAAAATTTATTTTACCAAAAAATGTCTACACTCCCTTTTTTGAAGTCGGAGGATTTATTTAATTGATGGCCTTGACTCTATCAAGATCAATATATATACCTTCTTTTCTGATTATATGTCCCAAAATATTTCCTTCTAAAACTGGAAATAAGCATTTCTTTGGATTAAGAGATATTCCATATAATCTGCATCTTTGAAAAAATTATCTTAGATGATGAATATGATTTTCTATGATCTTAAAATGGATGGTAATATCATCTTGGTAATCAGCCATAAATCTCTCGATCAAATCCTTGAAGGCATGGTCCATAGCTCTCTGAAAAGTTGCTCCTACAGTTTTCAAACCAAATGGCATGCATGCATAAGCATATGTCTCCCAAGGTGTTATCTTTTTGATCTGTCCTCTTTTGCAACCAACACCTGGTTGTATCCTAAAAATCCATCTAACATGGAAATTAAAGCCAATACAATGACTTATTGAAGTAACATTTCCATGTTAGGAAGGGGATAATTGTCTTTAATGCCTGCCTTGTTCAATTGTCAAAAATCAACACACAACCGAATTTCTCCACTTTTATTTCTTATGATGACAAGATTTGACAACCATTCTAAATGCCTAATCGGGAATATTATTCCAGCTTTCCTCAAATTGTGCAATTCGATTTTCACTAGGGGTTTCAATTTTGGATTTATTATTCTTAACTTTTGTTTGAATGGATTTGTCCCTTCTTTCAATGGTGTGATATGATGAAATATAAATTTATCATATGCCTTCAAATCATCATAAGTACATGCGAAAAAAATTAAAGAATTCTTTGAAGAAGGAGGTATACTGATCAATCTCATTTTGTGTGCATCTAGTCCCAAGATTCACGTATTTTGGAGATTCCTCAGTCCCAATATTTACCTTTTGAGTTTCTTGCATGTTTTTGATGGATACTTCTTCCTTTAAATTTGGCATCCTCACTTGATCATCTCTTGTGGATATAGCCTCAAAATTGATACATTTTTTAAGAATTGGTGCAGGATCATCAATAATTTCATTTGTATAAGCAAGAAAATTGGCCAACTCTTCATCATTTTTGAACAATTGCAAATGATATCGATTATCAAGTATTGATGGAATGAATTGTTTATGACTTGAAAGGTATTCCAATTTTGAAATTCATCAGGATTAAACAAATATGAAATGATTGCCAGTGAGTCTGCTTTTTTATTTCTTTCCTTGGGAATAAATGGTACATTAAATGAGCTTAAGGAATACATTAATTCATCTACTCTTTTGGAATAGAGTATTAATCGTTACTTTTTGATCTTATATTTCTTCTTGATGTGATTTATAACAAGTTCAGAGTCACCAGTTATGATCAAATGTTCAATCTTCATTTGGATTTCAAGATTCATTCCTTGTATCAATGTCTGATATTCAACTTCATTGTTCATGCAATGAAATTCAAGCATGATAGCGTGAGGATATATAACTAAATCAGGGATTTTGAACACAATTCCTACTCCTCTTCTTAAGCTGCAACAGGTGCCATCAAAGGACATCCTCCAAAATCCTTCAAAATAATCTTTTACTTCTTGTTTCAAAATATATATTTGCTCATGATCGAGGACAACATAGTTTCCCATACCAACATCAATATAATCTTCCATTAATTAATTTTCCTTTTTCTTGGATGAAAATGGTTTTCTTGATTCACAAGGAACTCTAATCAGTGTTCCATATTTATTTGGAAACATCATACAACTCCCATCATTCATGATATAGCCTCCTATCAATGAAGACCAATATCTCCCAATAACTACTCCATAAGATGGAGGAAGATCAACCATTGTAATTGTAAACACAATTATGATATGTGGGCAAACAATTATCAAAGTATACAAGTATTTGATTTCTCCATATGTTGGGACTTGTCTTGAATCAATGGAATAGATACTTTACCCAATTTAATAATGCTTGGTACATGATGCAGGAGCATCGTAAGCATCCATCCAGGCAACCATAAAAGGCAGAAGACAGCTGGAAAAGCGCAACACACATTTTGCACATGTTGAAATGTTTTGAAGAAATTAATGAGAAGATATTAATGTAGTAGTTAAAGGAAGCATACTTACATGTTTTAAACAGATCTTGAGTGATTTTCTCTCATCTGTCAAATGTAGTAGACATTAAGTCTGATAAATGAAAGTAGGTAGATTTTAATTAATAGATTAGACAGTTTTAGGAGCGTAGGAGGGAAAACATATATAGACACCCTCGCCTTTGTATTATTGTATGATTAGATCATTAGTGCAGAGAAGAAGAAGAGAACTATAGCATAGAGCTTTAGAGAAGAACCCATGTATAGGAGCTTGAATTAATATATGAAGCTTTGAATAAGATTTCATGGTGTTATGATGCTTACTGTTTACATATGCTGAATGGTATGATTACAGTTGTTTTATTCTCTCTATTATGCATTTGTTATGATGCTATGATGTGTTGAATGTATGATTTCATGTTGAATGTATGAAGTCTGAGAGAGAAAGAGAATGAGTTTCAATTGTTTCTCTTCCTAAGAGAAGTTCCTGCAAGGAGTGTAGTGAAACGTCCGTAAGGTGTGCATTGACAAGGGTTCTGAGTCTATCTCAGAAAGCTCAGGAGGGATACCATTGTTCTCATTCTAGAAGAAGTGCAGGTGAAGAACAGAAGTCGTGCAAGGCGTGCGTAGGCTAGTTGAATCCTTAGAATTTATCAACTAAGGTTGAAGAGTGAAAGACTGTTGTTGCCGAGAGTGCACAGAGTCAAAGAATCAAATACACAGAAGTATTTGAAAGATTGTCGCAAAGAGTGTGTGCAGGATTCCTTTCGAGACATGAGGTTGCAATAGAAATCTTAGGAGGGTCAGTGCCTTTGAAGTATTCAAAGGAAGATGGGGAGATGTCATCGTGCAGAAGTTAAGTCCCAGAGAAAGAACGTCGAGTCAATTTGGGCCAGAGATTCAGAGGAAGGAATCGAACGGTCAGAATTCTCAGTGGAGAATTCGCAAAGTTGCGAGGACCGTAGGATCCAGTAAAGCTAGAGGGTGGTTAGGAGTTGGACGAACCCACCACTCTAGTGTCAAGAATCAACAAAGACCGTCGATCATGGTCAGTTCAGGCTGTTGGATCATTCTTTTGAACTTGGGATTCATGAGTTCGGAGGGCAGACCAAATCCTTTGGTTGCGCAAACTCTCGAGTAGAGAGAAGTAGGAATAACCGTTGGAGTGGAACCTCTTCTCTATATCGAGTATTGGGGTTTCAGAGGTTGGGAGGAATCAGTTTCGACTGTAGAAGTCGCGAAGGGCGAGGACCGAGGTCTCGGGTGAACATGTGGTGCATCCATCAAGTGGGGACTGCGTGGTTGACAGATGGACACTCATCGCCTGGGAGGGGATCAACACCCTGTTGACTTCTCATGCTTCGGGTTCTCGTAAGAAAGGAGCACAAAGGCTCAACAAACCAACTCATGAAGTTGTGAGCTACTAGAAGTACTGAAGGAGTCAAATCTTATCTGACTTTCACGTCTCAGAGTCTCGTAAAAGAAGGGCCTGGAGGTTTAACCCTTCAACTCGCGAACTCATGAGTTGCAAGTGAGGTTAGTACTTAGCTCTAGCTGGAAGTTACACGTGGAGGGCACTAACAAGGAGGAGCCATATCCCATCGCATATTGGGTATCGACGTTTGGTGAAGAAAAGTCGAGGGTCTTCGACCTGCGAACACGTGACTTGCGAAAGGTGTTTGCGCAAGGACCAGGTCGTGGTCATATGGAAGTGTAAGGCTCATACCTAGAGTTAAGGTGGATAGGGTGGGTTTTTCAGAAAGGACCTGTGGATACACTCTTGTGTGTGTGATAATTTCCCATGGGGAAATTGAAGAGTCAATCCGACTCAGAGTAGAATGATCCTGTGCAGATCTTAGCCTGAGGGTTGGGGGTCGGCACCATTTGTGGTATCAGAGCTTGATTGTGTCTATATATTTCAGGCAAAAGGAGATAGAGAAAAAGGAGTAGTCTGATACGCACCAATTTGGTATCAGAGCCGTAGAACAAGTTCTTTTCTTCTGTAGCAAAGAATAGGGGAACATTTTACAGCCATGCCACTGAGAAGAAGAGACAGGCCAATGCCATTGCCTGATCCAGTAAGAGAAATAGAAATGCGCGATTTATGTGCTAAACTTGATGCCATGGAGACAGAACAAAGGAACATAGTTGACGTTGGGGATACCAGTGAAGATAAAAGTGAAAATGAAACTGGAAATGAAGGAGAAGAAGTCACAGTTGAAGATGTTGTAGACGAATGCCTATTTAGGGCTGTTGCAAGGATAGGTGCCAGAGGAAAGATGGAGATTCCCATGTATGAGGGAAACCTGGATGTTGAAGGGCTTCTAGACTGGATTAGAGCTCTGGATAAATACTACGACTATGAGGATGTCGAGGAAGACAAGAAAGTCAAACATGTCGTTACTAGACTTAAAGGGCATGCAACACTATGGTGGGATGAACTGTAGGCTGACATACACTGTAAAGGCAAGCAGAAAATCAAGAGCTGGGATAGACTGGTTGCAAAGATGAAATCCAAATTTATACCCAAGGATTATCAAATCACTCTGTTTCGGAGGATGCAGAATTTGAGACAGAAGCCGATGTCAGTGAAGGAATACACTAAAGAGTTCTACAAGATAAACATTAGGGCAGGTCATCGGCAAAACGACGATGAAAAAGTTTCCAGATACATGAATGGTTTGTGGTATGACATTCAAGATGAAATGATCATGATGACCATTTAGATTGTGGAAGATTCTTATCAGATGGCTCTGAAGGCTGAAGAGAAGCTGAGCCGAAAACAAGGTCAAAGAGGCCAAGGTAGAAGTCAAGCCAAAGGCAAAACAATTGCCCAAGACAAAACTCATAAATCTAAAGAAGAGGGGAAGAAACCTCAAAATCAACATGACAGAGGAGGAAGCTGATAGAGAGGGAAGTATGCTGATAGAAATACTTTTCCTTGAGCCAGAGGAAGAGGAAGAGGCAGAGGCAGTGAAGTAAAATGCTTTGTCTGTGGAAAGATCAGACATAAATCCTATGAGTGTCCAGATAAGAAAAAAGATGGTGGTGAAACTCACATTGCCGAAGCTCAAGGATGGAATGTTGAGGAAGAAGATGTTGAGGGTGGAAGATCTTTGATGATGAGGAAAGTTCTCTTAAAGCCAAAGAAGGAGGCAGAGAACCCAGCTCAAAGAAACAGTCTTTTTCAAACTGCTTGCAAAACTAAAGATAGAGTATGAAAAGTCATAGTGGATAGTGGTAGCATAGAAAATCTCGTATCTACAGAGATGGTAGAAAAGCTGGAGTTGGAGACTGTTGTACGTCCAAGCCCATACAGAGTTTCATGGCTACAAAAAGGACATCAGGTAAATGTCACTAAACAATGTTTAGTTGAATTTAAAATAGGGGGATATAAAGATGAAATATTATGTGATGTCATTCCCATGGTTGTTTGTCATATATTGCTAGGTATACCATGACAATATGACAAGAATGTGATTCATGATGGGAGAAAGAACACGTACACCTTGGAGAAGAATGGGAGGATGCACATGTTGCTGCCGATTAAAAACCAAGAGGTGAAATAGAGATGAGCAACATTTTACTTCTCATGAGTGGGAAGGAACTTCTTAAGGAGGTTAAGAAGAAGGAAGACACACAATTTATTGTGGTTAGGAAGCCCATAATTGTTTTGACCAGTACAAGGATAGATGATTTACTAGAAGAGATCCATGAGTTGCTGGAAGAGTTTGCTGATATAGTAGTGGATGAACTACCTTGTTCATTGCCACCTATCAAAAGTATAAGCCATCATATCGACCTTATAATTGGAGCCAGCTTACTGAACAAAGTCGTGTACAGGTTGATGCCACAGGAAAATGAAGAAATTAAGACACAGGTCCAGGACTTAATGGACAAAGGATTGATTCAAGAGAGCTTGAGTCCATGTGTTGTTCCAACAATGCTCAACCCAAAGAAAGATGGAGGCTAGAGAATGTGTACAGAATCAAGGGCGATCAATAATATTACCATCAGATATAGATTTCCATTACCAAGGATGGATGACTTGATGGATTTCTTGAGTGGAGCAAGATTTTTTTCAAAGATTGATTTGAAAAGCAGATATCATTAGAATGAGAGAAGGTGATGAATGGAAGACATCATTCAAGATGAATGAGGGATTGTATGAATGGCTTGTCATGCCATTTGGCTTAACAAATGCACCCAGTAATTCATGAGATTGATGAACGAAGTCCTGAAGGATTTCATAGGGAAATTAGTCATTGTATATCTTGATGATATATTAATTTTCAGCAAGACAGAAGTAGAGCACTTAAGACATTTAGCTGCAGTGATGAGGAGATTACAACAAGAGAAATTGTTTATTAATATGAAGAAATCATCATTTATGAGGACATAACTCATTTATTTGGGTTTTGTTATCTCTGCGAATGAGTTAAAGATGGATCTTGAAAAGGTAGATGCAATTAATAATTGGCCATCACCGAAGAGCGTGTTTGAAGTTTGAAGCTTCCATGGTTTAGCAAGTTTCTATAGGAAATTCATTCAAAACTTCAGTGGAATTAGCACACCAATGATGGATACGGTGAAGAAAAGACAAATCTTTTCACTGGATAGAAGAAGCAAAGAAGAGTTTCAATTTGCTGAAAAAGAAGATCACAGAACAACCAATTCTGGTTTTGTTGGATTTTAGCAAGACATTCCAAGTCAAGTGTGACATGAGTGGATTTGCAATTGGAGAAGTCTTGAGCCAAGATGATAAGACGATTGCATACTTCAGTGAAAAACTAAATGAAGCGAAGATCAAGTACTCAACATATGACCAATAATTCTATGCAGTCATACAAGCACTGAAGAAATGGAGAGATTATTTGGTTCCTAAAGAGTTTGTTATGTACAGTGATAATCATTCTTTGCAATTCGTGACTCAACAGGAGAATTTGAGCCAAAAACATGTTAAATGGGTTGAATTCATGCAGAATTTTACTTTTGTAATCAAGCATATTTCTAGAACTGCTAACAAAGTTGTTGATGCTTTGAGCAGGAAATGTTTGCTTATGTAGGAACTCAGAGTCAAGTCTTTGGGTTTTGATAACCTCAAAGAAATGTATAGGGATGACCCATATGTTAAGGAGGCATATGAGGCATATGAGAATCCATTTCTCAGGGATAGAAGCAAATGGACCAAGTTTATGATCCAGGATGGGTTATTATTCCAGGGCAATCAACTATGTATTCCAAAATGCTTCATGAGGGAGAACTTGTTGAAGGAAAAACACAGTGGAGGATTGGTCGAACACTTCGGTCATGATAAGACGTTCTCAAAGTTGAATGGCTCATATTTTTGTCTAGGGATGAGGACAGATGTTAAGAAATTTATGGACAGATGCAGGATTTGTCAGCACACAAAAGGGAAAAGGTAGAACACAAGGTTATATCAACCATTACCTACACCAGAAAGGCCATGGGACGCAGTGAGCATGGATTTTATATTGGGATTGCCAAGAACAAAAAGAGGATGTGATTCAATATTTGTGTTAGTCAACATATTTTCAAATATGGCACATTTCATACCATGCCAAAAAACCAGTGATGCAACTCATATTGCGAACCTGTTTTTCAAGGAACTCATCAGACTTCATGGCTTCCCAAGGAGTATTGTGTCTGATCGGGATACCAAGTTCGTGGGACATTTCTGGAGGACCTTATGGAAAAATATGGGGACAAGTTTTTCTTTTAGCTCAGCATATCATCCTCAAACGGATGGGCAAACAGAAGTCATGAACATAAGCTTGGGAGACTTGTTGAGGAGCTTAGTGACCGAACATCATAGTCAGTGGGATCACATTCTGCCACAGGAGGAATTTTCTTACAATGACTCACTCAATAGAAGCACAGGGTAGAGTCCATTCCAGATTGTATATGGAATGAAACCAAGGGGAGTTTCTGAATTGAAATATTTGGAACAAGTTGAATTCAGGAGTGCTAGTTCAGAAGACTTTGTAGAAGGAATCAAGGAGCTTCAAAGCCAAATTAAGGAGTGATTGCAGAGTTCAAGTCAAGAATACAAGTGGAGAGTAGATCAACACAGGAGAGAACTTCAATTTGAAGTTGGTGATATGATTCTTTCACATCTGAGGAAGGAAAGGTTCCCAAGGGGAACATATAATAAACTGAAGTGAAAAAGATTGGATCGTGCAAGGTCATAATGAAATTTGGGGCAAACGCATATGAGATTGAATTACCTGATGGGGTCGGAATCTCACCGATATTCAATGTTGTGGATTTGTACCCTTACAAAGTTGAATAATCAGGAGTAGAGGAAGAATAGAAAGAAGTTTAGTGGACCAAACAGATGCCTGTAGTTGAAAAGCCACAGATGGAAAATATAATTGACAAGAAGGTTAGCAAGAAGACCAGGAGGAAAGAGTATTTTGAATACTTGGTCAAATGGAAGAGACACCCAGTTGAAGATGCCAGTTGGGAAGATGAAGCAAAAATTCATAGGCATGGACAGACCGTGCAAGAGATCATGAACAGAAGTTCATGAAAATTTTCAAGCGAGAGAGTATGATGCAGGAGCATCGTAAGAAACCAACCAGGAAACCATAAAAGGCAAAAGATAGCTAGAAAAACGCAACAAACATTTTGCACATGTTGAAATGTTTTGAAGAAATTAATGAGTAGATATTAATGTAGTAGTTAAAGCAAGCGTACTTACATGTTGTAAACAGATATTGAGAAATTTTCTCTCATATGTTGGATGTAGTAGAAATTAAGTCTGATAAATGAAAGTAGGTAGCTTTGAATTAATAGATTAGACAATTTTAGGATCGTAGGAGGGAAAATAGATATAGACACCCTCGCCTTTGTATTATTGTATGATTAGATCATTAGCACATAGTAGAAGAAGAGAGATGTAGAGAAGAACCCATGTACATGAGTTTGAATTAATATATGAAGATTTGACTCAAATTTCATGGTGTTATGATGCTTACTGTTTACATATGTTGAATGGTATGCTTACAGCTGTTTTATTCTCTTTGTTATGCATTTGTTATGATGCTATGTTGTATTGAATGTATGATTTCATGTTGAATGTATGAAGTCTGAGAGAGAAAGAGAATGAGTTTCAATTGTTTCTCTTCCTAAGAGAAGTTCCTACAAGGAGTGTAGTGAAACGTCCACAAGGTGTGCGTTTACAAGGGTTCTGATTCTATCTCAGAAATCTTAGGAGGGATACCATTGTTCTCATTCTAGCAGAAGTGTAGGTGAAGCACAGAAGTCGTGCAAGGTGTGCACAGGCTAGTTGAATACTTAGAATTCATAAACTAAGGTTGAAGACTAAAATACTGTTGTTGTCGAGAGTGCACATAGTCGAAGAATCAAATACACAGAAGTATTTAAAAGATTTCCGCAAAGAGTGCATGCAGGAATCCTTTCGAGACTTGAAGTTGCAATAGAAAGCTGAGGAGGGTCATCACCTTTGAAGTATTCAAAGGAAGACGGGGAGCTGAATCATCGCATAGAAGTTAAGTCCTAGAGAAAGAACGTTGAGTCAATTTGGGCCAGAGATTCAAAGGAAGGAATCAAACGGTTAGAATTCTCAGTGGAGAATTCATGAAGTTGCGGGGACCGTAGAATCCAGTAAAGCTGGAGGGTGGTCAGGAGTTGGACGAACCCGTAAATCTAGTGTCAAGAATCAATGGATACCGTCGATTGTGGTCAGTTCAGGTTGTTGGATCATTCTTTTGAACTCGAGGTTCATGAATTCAGAGGGAAAACCAAATCCTTTGGTTACACGAACTTCCAAGTAGCGAGAAGTAGGAATAACTGTTGGATCAGAACCTCTTCGCTATATCACGTATCGAGGTTTCAGAGGTTGGGAGGAATTAGTTTCAACTGCAGAAGTCGCGAAGGGCAAGGGCTGAGGTCTTAGGCGAACACATGGCACGTCCATCAAGTGGGGACCGCGTGGTTGACAGGTGGACACTCGTCACCTGAGAGGGGGTCAACACCCTGTTGAATTTTCATGCTTCAGGTTCTCATAAGAAAGGAGCATAAAGGCTCAAAAAACCAACTCATGAAGTTGTGAGCCATGAGAAGTACTAAAGGAGTCAAATCTTCTTTGACTTTCACGTCTCGAAGTCTCGTAAAAGAAGGGCCTAGAGGTTCAACCCTTCAACTCGTGAACTCATGAGTTGCAAGTGAGGTTAGTAATTAGCTCTAGCCAATGATTATGCATGGAGGGTGCTAACAAGGAGGAGCCATATCCCATCGCATGTCGAGTATCGACGTTTGGTGAAGAAAATTTGAGGGTCTTCAACCTACGAACATGCGAGTTGCGAAAGGCATTTTCCCAAGGACCAAGTCATGGTCATATGGAAGTGTAAGGCTCGCACCTAAAGTTAAGGTGGACATGGAGGGTTTTTCAAGAAGGACCTGTGGATACACTCTTGTGTGTGTGAGAATTTCCCGTAGGGAAATTGAAGATTCAATCTGACTCAGAGGAGAATTAGAACGATCCTGTGCGGATCTCAGCCTGAGGGTTGGGGGTCGACACCAGTAAAAATCATCCCAAGTGCTTCCATTACTGCTAATGACATGATATTTTTTATTTCTCTAGTATCAATTAAACAATTATGAAGTACCACATCATGTTTTTTTATTGTAATATAAAATGGTGGTACTTTTCCCTTTGGTCTTACTGTTGATTTGTTCCAATGTTGCCTTGGATTTGATGCAAAAACTTCAATTCTATGACTTGTCTCATCTAAAATTTTAAGAATGTTTTTTCTCTGCTACAGGATTTTGACAACTTCCATGAATGGAAAAGTGATTATTGATTTCTTCATATCATCAATCACATTATTTGTCATTTGTAGATATTTTTTTCTTGATTTACAACCAGTTGTTGCTTAGTTGGTTCTGCTCCTCTCGGTCTTATCTTTTCCTTTTCTTTCTCTACATTTTATTTTGTTTTAAATTTATTTGTTTGTGCTCTTGTTTTCACAACATTGTCTTGTGAGATGTCAATTTCTTCGTGTTCATAAAATATATACATGGATGTATCACTTTCATCCGTCTATACAAATTCAAGAATTTTTCCTTGAAAAAAATAAGCCTCTTTATCGTCGATGATTTCATCTTCAAACAATTCTTCTAAGATTACAACATTTGGATTTGACACCCTATGTTTCCTCTGTCTGAATTATTCATTCGTACCATCATTTCCTATTCTTTATCCTTGAACATGATTTCTCCTCTATTCTTGAATAGGCATTCTTGGATTAGGAGAGAAGTTTTCATTTCTCCGTAGTCTTGTTAATTTTTTTTGCATCTGTCTAATAGTTTGATTCATCTGTGTTATCTCCATCCTTTGTCTAGTCTCTTGCATCGTTGATGGATCATTTGTCACATTAGGAATTACTCCTTTGAGTATCCCTCCACCAATTCCTTGGTCTCTAGTATTTCTTGCTCTTTGATCTTCAACTCTCCTTGAAGTTGACGCTCCTTGATGTGAAATGGAAATATTATCCATTTATGTTTGTACCTTCCCAATAATTATACCTAGATAAACATCTGTCTCCAACAAAATTTCTTCCATTTATGTTTCTTTGTTCATTGCATCATTTAGATGATCAATTTGTGCAACTCTAATGGAAAACTTCACGTTTGAAGGCATTTCATTTTTGTAACACCCAAGTGTGATTGGAGCATTTGGCCTTTGATTTTATTGGATCTTATAAAACATTCTTAAAAATTGGAAATTGAAATCTCATATCCTTTTACCCGTTTTCAAATGGATTTGGGTGAATTGGGTGAGAAGAGTATGATATGCTATTGGAGGAGAATACATGGTCAAAAACATAGCTTCTAAATAATCAAAGGTTGAAATTGAATTTACTGGAAGGGACATATACCATTCATAGGCTTGGCCCATTACTATTTGAAGAAATAATCGAACCATTACGCTGTCATGTTTCACCAAATGAATCTCGCATAAGCTCATAAATTTTTCCATATGTTTCTTTGGATTGATTAATTCATCTCCTAGAAATGTTGGTGATGATCCTTGTGGGAGAGTTGGAAACTGATGTTGTTCATCGTAAATATTTAAAGGGCTATTTCTAACCCTTCTCCATGGAATTTTTAGTCTTCTTCTTTCTTCATTATTCTCAGGAGGGTCTTGATTTATTTCTTCTCTATCATCCATGATTTGAGCCTTTTCTTCTTTATTAGCGGAGCTTTCTTTGATTTCTTCGTTTTTTTTGTTTTTTCTCTTTGTTATTGGTCCTTTGTATGATTCTAGCTTAAATTTATTTCTTTCCTTCTCTGCCTTCTTGCAATTTCTCTTTCTTCTTCATGAGCAAGAGTCTCCTAGGATCTTTTGATCTCTTCACGACTTTAGGCTATTGTCAAAACCAAATAATATAATTGATGAAAAATACTTGTCTCGTTTCCTAATCCAACTTGCAACTAGGGTTGATTAGGTTGAGGTTGAGTCATAAATAATTCTAGTTTGAAACCAACTTTTTGTTCTTGGTCCCCATTATGGTCGCCAAAATTTTTGATGTTTGAATCGGTTAAGATCGAAACTACAACCTCATGAGGATATAAATCCCTTTGAATTTTTATAGAGGTGGTACTCCTCTATAATTTATTTAAATATTTATCTTTGAATATATTGGAACAACAATATAAATATGGGAGAGCTCTAAATAGAAAACTCCAAATATTTATCACTCAAATAAATGAAAATAACATATTATATATGCAATAAAGAATTTCTGATAGTTGGACTAGGAACTTTCACTCATAATATTCACAGAAAATATTATACAAGAGTAAATAAATAACAAATTGCAGAAAATAATTAAAGAATCCTTACATCCATCATAATTTTCAATATTATTGATCACATTCAGAGAAAGGAAACACACAACCCACATATGAGAGAAATTTAAAAGAATCTTTCTATTAAAATAAAAAAAAACGATTCGATAGGTTAATTTCAAATATCTTATACTTAAGAGCTCAGAGTTAAAAGATACAATTAAGATTAACCCTGAAACAATTCTTTGGGATTTCTCAAAAATGGTATAGTCTTTAATAGTCTTTAAAAATATAAAAGCATTCGTCCAAAATATGGATAGGGATGGGCTCTTGTGGACCATAAAATAAATAAATGAAATATGAAAGAACATGAACATGACTGGAACATAGTAGGGGCAATGCAAGACCTAAAAAGAGAAAAGAGGGAGTGATCAGAAATCGATTGTATTCTCTTTATGACAAATAAAATATATCTGGATGAATTCTGAAGGTAGAAAAAAAAGGGATGTGATAAATTTGGGACTTATTGTTATGGAATATCTCACTCTCATTTTCTTGTTGATGTGCCTCTTGTATTATCTTTCGTGGCAGTTTCATGACTGGTTCCAACTGCCTCCAACTAATTCTCTTTAGTTATCTTAATGAAGGCTAGTTTTAACCAATATTCTATATATTCTTTCATTAGGGCCACATTTATCTCTTGTCTAATTTTTATATCCTGAGTGGGCCTAATGGTTAAGAACATGTGTTTCCTCTTAAGAGGTCACAAGTTCAAATTCATAGGGGGGTAGGGTATGTATACCTTCGTAGACTTAATCAGTCAAATCACTGGGCGGAGGGGGTCCCTTGTCCCACAAACAAGGGGGTCTCATACACCAATTTGGTGTGTCTTGGCTGTGACCTTAAAAATAGATTATTATTATTATTATTATTATTATTATTATATCAAATAATATCCCTTCTAATTCTGTCAATTCATATGAAATTTGGTGGAGTGTGTCTTCTATGTCTTCATTTTTATTTGCATAGCTCATCAACCAACTTTCGATTTCATTTTCATTATATTCAATTATACCATTTAATTTCTCAATGGACAATCCCTTTAGTATTTCCACATGTTCTTCAAATTGTTTCCTTGTGATAAATATGGAGTTTAAGATTAAATTTGGGTCATGTACTTCTCATGTGGTTCCTGCTAGTTATATCTTGATCAACTTTTGATACAATACTTCCTTTTTAACAACTACAACATCACATTCATCCAATGTTTCTTTCAATACTTTTGTCTTTTTGAACAGGCCTTTAGCAATTTGATTATGGTTGGAGAAGGTAGATAGTCTTATTTCCTTTTTAGCTCAGTCATACCATAAAATTTCATAATAAAAGTAATGACAACGTCTTTATAAAACCATTTTTCATTATTCAAATTAGCTTGGACCTATTCTATGAAACTATTTAACTTTGAACCAAAAGAAAAAAATATTTCTCCATGTATCCCATGCTTCTAGAATAAGAGACATCCTCTTTTTTATATTTTTACCAACAAATTTTCTAACTGCAACCAACAAACTTGATGTTCCTTTCAACTTTGAGCTCGACTCAGGTGTCCCATCGGGATTTATCCCAAGTTGAATAGCAACCAACAAACTTACAAAGATAGGTGGCAACATCAAGGCGTGTTCCAATTCTCTATCTCTTTCCTTTAATCTTGCATTCTTAGCCTCCATATTGTCAACTAAAACTTCTAAAGAATCACCAATAACTTTGTGAATTTGGGCAATTTTTTTATGGTAGGACATTATTTAAGTCCAACTCTATATCCTTGATTCTTTTCCCCTTTGAATTCACATGTTCAAATACTAGTTTCTTCAAATATTTATCAGATAATGCACTATGGAGGGTCATAGATTCTTCTTCATAAAAGATAGGTTCTTTAGTTGTCAATTCTCCACTGGGTTGGATCCTCTATTCTTCATATGGAAATTCTATGTCTTCAATGTTTGCATTGAGCTCCATATGTTCGAGAAGAACATCTTCACCCAGTATGACCTCCTCCACTTCTTGTTGATTATTCTATCTTTCCCTCTTGCTAGTTATTGGTAATTTGTGGTGTTTTTCAATATCCTTTTTGGGGCAGTGAGGATCATCTCTGTCACCTGAATTTTCAACCAATTTTTTTTTTCTGAGTAACATTTTGGGGATTCTGTCTTGGTGTGCCACTTTTTTTGGGAAGAACTCCAAGACTTTGAACTCACTTCATTTATGATCCTTCCACATTGTCTATGTGCTTCATTCATGCTAATAAAAAACTATTGAGGATCAAAACATTTTACTAAATCTGCCAACTTCAAATTATATTGGTCAAAATGAGTTGCAAATTCATCAATTTTGGGGCGCTTCTTAATGTAATCTCATCAACTTTCCATGGAAATACAATAAATTGTTTTTTATTTCTTCGAAAAAAGAAATTAGACCAAAATATATACTATCTACAGAATTCTATCATGGATATTTTATCAGACACATAAAATGAGAGATAAGTTGGGGTCCCCCAGGAGAAATAAACTATGATTATACTGTATTATTCATTTGAATCAAAGTTTTCTCTTTTGTCTAAAAATGTCATTTCCTCTAACGAAGGTCTTGAAGTATTATTCCTGAACATGAGTTTTTCGAAAGAAGAAAGAAAAGATTTATAAACTTCATAAAAGTGATACATCACCTTCTACTTCTACATAGTAGGATACCAAGTATGTACCAGGTATACTTTAGAATCAACTTGTATCTCCAAATTCAACCCTTGAAATACATGACAATATACAATGGAAAAGACCAAATATGCATACATATAAAATTTCTTATCTTTCTTGAATTTTGACAACTGAAACGATATCCCAGAAGATGTAATTTTATACCAATCGAAATTTATTTTCCCTTGAATAGAATAATACAAGATGTAAAGAGCTAGATATGGGATGGTGGAAGTTAATTCCTATCCTAATACCCTAGCAAGTAACCAAGCCATTTATTTTTAAGGTGTCTTAAATAAACTGAATCAAATCATAGATAAATCCTCCAGAACTTTGGGCGAGTCTTGGAGACATTGAGGCAACACGTATCTATTGCCATTTTTAGCTTTTATAAAATCTTTGGCTTGCTCGATATTGAATGTTGTTGTAGGTTTTGATGATTTGAGAATTTGAATGAAATTTATTGCTACTAATGCAATTGGGGACCATTGATTTAATTTGATAATTCTATGATATTTTTTGAAGTTGTTTGTACCCCATATTACTAAATCATTTGCATCAAAGACCTATGGGACACATTCTTCCTTAGCAATTCCAGATACCTAGACATTATTACCATTCTTTTCTTCAGGCGACAACGAACAATAATATCTATAATCCCTTGACCAATGGTTTTGGGGGTCTTCCCATGTAAATGTATTCAATGTATCACCACAAAATTTCTCTCATCTTATCACCATATTTATCAGGAGTTGATGAAGAATGCACATCCTTTCTGTAATTACCAAATAATTCTTTTTTGTATTAACCACTTGAGTTATTATTTCCAAAGAGTGATTCGAAGAATTTAATTTGAATTTATGAGATTAGTATCGAAGATACATCATTAATAACGGTCCTTATGTATTTACCCATCTGTCATTTTGCATAATATATACATTAAATTATTTTTTGGTCAATGTGACAAAGGGAGAGGATTTATGGCGGAGTGGAGAAATATGAAGTATACAAGAATATGAAAGAAGTTTTCTTTCGTGATCTTATGAAATATTTTGAAATATGACTAAGTGTTAGATAGCAGATGGATGGAGAAAAGGAAGTTTTCAAAGTGGTGAAACAAACTTTGGTTCCACGGTCGAGCTTAAGAGACCAAGTATTGAAGTACTGAATAGATGGAAAAAATCATGAGAAATCGACTAAGTATAAAAAAATGGATAGATGAAGAAAGGAAAATAAAGTTTTTCAAGATATGATATGAACTCTGCTTCTGCAGTTGAGAATTGATTAAAAAGACCAAGTGTTGGATCATTCACAATTTTGAAATAACACTAAGTATTGCAAATCGGACATACATAAATGTGAATACAAGTTAAAGAAAACTTCATATAGATGAGAGTCCACCGTTCCGCAAAGAGCATGAGAAATAATCTAAGTGTTAGTGCAATTTTTGGGAAGCGAAATATGGTAGTGAAATTTGAGGAAGATGGAAATTAAGATAAGATTTGTAACCCTGCCACAGTTCAAGA
Organism: Picea mariana; assembly: GCA_032191745.1. Taxonomy (NCBI): domain Eukaryota; kingdom Viridiplantae; phylum Streptophyta; class Pinopsida; order Pinales; family Pinaceae; genus Picea; species Picea mariana. The sequence goes on from JASDQU010308254.1 coordinate 20,244, forward strand.
TTTTTCTAAGTATGGAAGTATAATACAAAAGAGAGAAACTTGTGACTTAGAGAATTTTAGGGTCAACAAGGATGCAGTGGTATATGGTCATATGATCAATGTCTAGATGAAGTGTATTTTAGTTTGTGAAATAGAACATACAACATTCAAAAGAATTCACTTCCTAGAGAAATGCACAACAATGGGAGAACATGTGGTTGTATCTATGCTTGACACTGACAACTCATGTAGTTCAAAAATGACTATGGTTGTTTCCAATGGTTAGGAAACCAACAATTCAATACATGGGGAATCATGTTATAGATACCATGCAGGCATGGTTAATGATGGGAATTGAGCCGTGAATGTGCATTGGTATTACTCAACACATAATGAAACTAACCAAGCATATGGATACTAGTTTATTCAACATTCCAAATGAGTCAATCATTTAATAGTAGTGCACAAGTATTGTTTCATACTAGTGAACAAGATAACAAGGAATCAATTCAAATGCTGAGGGGTAGTAAGAGTAAATACCACCATAACAAATTAGCACGTAGAGCGCTCAATCACACACTAAAATCAATAGAAGTTTTTATCCTAGAAACCCAACATGTAAATGGATTTTATTAGTCTTACAAGATAATTACAGAGAGGTGATATATACACAAATTTTGTGTATTTTTATCATTGTCAACAAAAAATTGCAGATGGCCATTTCTTAGAGACATATTCACTCATTGTGGACAAGCTCCTTGACTCCTTCGTCCACCAATCTTCAAGAAGGTTTCCCTTCTTGAGCTCTCATTCTTGCTATTTCCCTCCTAAGTTCTCCTTGCATCTCCTATATTTATCTCCTCACTACAACCTTAATTTTTCTTAATGGGTTGCATTTGGAAGGACATCTATCACAATGGTTCATTTACACTTCCAATTTCACCAAAAAAAAAAAGTAAAATAAAAAAACAATGACATGCTTATTACAAAGTTTGGTGAGGATCCAATTCATATCACACCTCCCCATTTACAGGCTTTTGGTCCCCAAAATCTGGACCATTAAGGAGATAGAAGCACATGACCTCCATTTTCCTCTCCATATCCATTGTTCCATTGTTGATGAAGGTTTTTGGTTTCTTGCTTGTATGCCCATGTTTTGCTGCTAGAGGAGTTATTCTCTCTCACTCCTAATGTGCTTTGAAAAGTATGCCTTTCCACCCTTGATCAAGTAGTATTTGTTTTCTATCCTCTAGAAGGTAACATCCCTCTCTCACAAGTATGGGCTACCAAACGTTACTCTATAGGTGTCTAAAGGTGCAACTTCACATTATACTTCATGAACATAACTAACATTAATGGAAAAGTTGATTTTACATATTTGAGTGATTCTCATAATAGTTTTCCCTTGCAAACATGCTAGTGAACTTGGATACTGTAGATCATAAGTTTCTAGGCCAAGCTCATCAACTAATGTTTGAGAAACAAGATTAGATTGAGAACCACTATCAAATAGAGCATTTACCTTCCGGTTCTTCACTTGAACTTTGATTTGAAATAGTGCATGCTTATCTCCAATCTTGTTTGGCTATTGTAATGTGGTGTAAACTACGAATTCATACAAATCAAAGGTTCTTTCTACCACTTGTTCTTTTGTCTCGGTAGTTTCCTTTTCTTTCCCCTTGGACTTTAGCCAGTTTGGACACAATTTTGGATGAAGTTTCTAGCACTTCTCTTCTATGTGCCCATTCACATCACAATGTTTGTGATTCCTATTAAGATCCCTCCTTTTTTTGGCCATGGATACCATCTTCTTGTCTCTTCTCTTGATGGTTTATTCTTATCTCATGTGTTGATGCCCCTTCTTGGAGTCCAACCCAATATAAATATCCTTCTTTCTTTCCTCATCTATGTTTTTCACACTAAAAAGCTTCAATTGTCTTCAAATATGGTTGACAAGTCCTCCAAAGTACTTCACCACCACCTTTGGCTCTTCTAAAGAGATACCCAACCTAATTGAATTCCTCCTAAACTTATAAGTGTATTCTTGCACCCATTGTCCCTATTCTTTCCAAAGGTATTGCCACTTCACGAGTCTCTCCTCTTCATAGTCTATTGTTGGGAATCTTTATCCACGCTTTTGTGTGTCCTTCTTAACGCTGGGGAGTTTAGACCCAGGGTTCATCCAAAGTTGTCCAATAAAAACCCCATAGCACATGCATATCAATCCTCGGCCAAGGCTGAGGAAGGTCTCACCTGAGATGCATAGAGGATCACAAAGACCATAATGTCTTGTGACATGGATGAAGGCTAAACACACGAAGAGTCATCAGGATTTGCATCCATGCAACTCATATCTGACATGTTACTAGGTCTAAGAAGTAAAAATACACACACACATATTCAAATCATACACGATAGACACATAATGGATCAGAATTGCCACATATTTAATACTAGAGCCATTCCATCACAACAAAGGTATACATTGCACATAACAAATATATATGAAAACCATAGAACTTCATATATTTTCTATATAAATCCTTAGATTTACAACACACAATGCAATGTGCCTTTTCTCAACACTCAAACACATAATAAACACATAAATATATTCAACAACATTACAATATTACAATAGGTTAAGAGCGAGCTCAATACTAAAGAATTAATGAATCTCTTCTCCTTAATATCTAGCAAGCCAACCATCCCTATTTATGGTATTAGTTCTTCCTTTTATATCTTTCTCTATTGGGGAGCGTTGTCTCTTTCTACTCTGATCCACTCGTTTATCTGAAAAAATTTCCTCGCACACTTTTGGTGTCTACAAGCACTCCACATAGACTTTTTATATCAATAAAAATCTTAAATTCCTATCCAACTTGTCCTCTAGTAGTCCCATGTCCTTGTGTGTTGCTAGAAGTAGTCATTTGGGGAGATTTCCCGATGATTCCTTTCTTGATTCTGATGGGAATTTTCTTGATTTCCAGTGCACCTAACAAAACTTGGACCATTTTGCACTTGGTATACTTTAATCTTGGTGCCTAACTGACAAAACTTGGTTCAACGTGGACTCTGTCATTTCTTGTGCATTTCCTTATGTGTGCACAAAACTATGGAATGAGCACGCACAAATTCATTCATGCGTGCACACAAAACTAAACCCAAAAAGTTGGGTGCCAACAGGCCCCCACCACTATTATTTGGCTCATCCTCAATCCAACTACTACATGCTAGATGGGCAGTTTGAGTAAGATAAAATCATCATTGTGTAAAACAAGTGGTTCTTACATCCGAAACTCAATAAGAGAAAATCATTGATGCAGGTTGTAGTTGTAACTTGACTTAGGTCCATGAATGAATCAAGCAGGTCATAGGGTGAAATATGGATTTGGAGTGCATGCGACTAGATGCTCCCTCAAGAACATTCATTGGTTTTTGTAGAGGGGAATAAGGGATCCATTTAAATCCCACCAACAAACATCAATCACTAAAGAGAATTGGGGTTCCATCAAGAGAGAGTATCATTCTCTGCTTTTCCTTTTATTCTGGGATGGCCAGGTTGAGCTAGTAGCTGTGGACATTCTACTGGAGGAGGTATGCGGATCCATGACAATATGTGAGAGTAGGGGGATCGATAAAGGTTTGGACATATAAGATTTCCCTGGGTTCACTGCTGGAGGAGGTGGATCTATGAAGAAATAGGAGGCCCCTCTGTATCAATAAAGGGTATGATGCACATAAATTGTTGAACGTAGGGACCCTTCCTATCAACAAAGGGGATGATGCATGAAAATACTTAACAATGGTAAAGATGAAAATTAAATATATTTGAGCCTCTTCCTAATAATTGTTGATACATTGTTAAGACGCAGGATAACTGTATTGTGGGAACGAGAGGGAATTAGTTTGGCTGGGAAGCGCATGTCCCATGATGTTTGTGGAATTGGTTCATGATACGATAGATGAATGAGTGGAACATGAACTAGTAGCAAGGAAAGGGGGACAGTTGGAACTATGGGTGATGGGTAGGAGAAAGTGGGAATGGGATGTGGATAATTTCTCCAAAGAGTCCATAGGATATGAGGTATTTATATAGTGGCGGGGGCGGGGGAGAGGGTCAGCCATACCAATATGGTGGGAGTGACGGAGTAAAGAATACTTAGAATATGGTGGCGGGGTGTTGCAACCAAAGATATCCCAGTGCAGATCCATCATCCAGAGGATATGCCTTGTAGAATTGGGCATCATACGAGACTCCATACTTGTTTTCTAGAGAATCTTTCGAAAATATATTGCCTTGCCCCTTCATTGAACTAAATCACCCGGAAAGGTTTACGAGGGTCACGTGACTTGTCCATCAGGGATAGGACTATGCACTTGTGCTATAGGGTTGATCATGATCAAAATTCTTGGGTCCCGGGAAAGATGTTAATCTATAAAGTCCACTCCTGTGAATGAAGATATTGTGGTTCTATATGATGGTTAATTAGGAATCTTGGAATGTCAATATTCATGTTGGGAGGTGAAATTGATGGTTTCATTTATGTGGAATCAGGTCAATCGTCCTCCTATTAGTGGTATTTCTAATGCTCTATTCTCTAAGGTGTCTAGAAATGATGGAGTGGGCCTATCTGCAAGATCTACCAATATGATCCTCTAAGATCAACTGAGATTGGAGAAAATATGTTGCCATCAATAACTTCTACATGTTAATTAATGGTTTGGAAAGTGCTTCACATATGCGAGTCTTATTCCATGAGGGCGCAACACGTGTTTCTTGCGCACCCCCGTATGATTTCCTTGTTAGGTTATTTGATTGTAATGGCCTCTAGTGGTTCGCACTGTGGTTTGATGTGTGCTCCTCCGATTAGTTAGTGCCTTGAGGGATTTGTACCAGGCTTAGTCGATTCTTGCAATATCGATTGAGAAATGAGGTCATCAATACTTATGCTCATCTCGTTTATTTTCTCAATGGAGCGGGGAAAATATGACAGTCTGTTTCCAAATGATCCTTTGAGGTTTAATAAGTAGATAGATGGTCCCAAGCTTGGTGCAAGAGGGCTCCTTGTTTTTTCAACAAAAAACTTGGGGACTGGTGGTAGAGGGGGTTGGAAAGGCCGAGTACGTCGAATTTTTAAATTTCGATCATGCACTTCATGCCACTTCTTCACTATCCCTGCTATGTCGCAAGTGTATGTGTAGGGGTGTGTAATTTCCTCAGATATGAGTATTTCATGCATGGTTGCTTCAACAACGACCCACTCATAGAAAGCTTCCCAATGCACAACCCACCACCGAGCAGGAATTCCTTGAAGTATTGTATCGAGTGTGGGATCCCTCTAAGGATCTGGAATGCATTATATCCATGTAATAAAAGTGTCTACTAACTCTGATCCATTATACTGATAGGATAAAATTTCATCCATGCACTCTTTTGCGCCAGAGATATGCGCACATCTCCTTGTTGACACTTCATAGAGCTTATTTTTCCACCTATCCATGGAATCCTCTGAATCCTTGTTATAAGACTTCAAACTCCTCCAACTTAAATCACCATCTGTGGTGGGGTTGATGTAGTCCTCCTTTCATCTTGTTATCTTATAATTTTTCTCAATGACTAATCTCCACACATCCTCATCCATGGGTTCATTATATTGGTCTCCTTCATATGGATCTAGTAGCATGACCACGCGCATGGTGTCTGTTTCAAAGGACATATTCCTTTTATTCAAGTTTAACATCGCATTGTTTTCAAAGGCCAAGTCAATACCCAATAATGTAGGATATGGATTAGATTCATCCATAATCTCGATGACCTCAAAGTTGACCTTTGTTTTCACCCCTACGTTTACTTCCACTTGCTCTAGATGACCTATTGGGTATATTTTGTATCAATTGACCAAGAAGAGTTGGATGGGAAAATAGTCCAACTTTTGTTTCCTCATCACATCCCAATATTTCTTTCGCAAAATATTCACGTTAGACCCCATATCCAAACATGAATCAATCCATGTCATATCCACCAATATTTGTAGTCATCTTAAATTCTCGACAATGCGATTTTTCTTGCTGACCTGATATACATCTCTTTCTGGTAGTGGAGCAGATATGGTATCCTCCACTCCTTCTTCTTTCATGGAAGTAACTAACATATGAGTCAACTTACTTGTAGCTTCTGGATCATTTAGCAATCGGAAACAATAGTGCAAGAAAGAACTTACTTGGTCTCCAGATTCTTTTTTGTGACCTAGTTTATGTAAGACTTTTGCATGCTGCACATTGCAATTCCTTCTAGCGTTGTTCTTCATAGGAATTCTGCTAAGAGCATCACAAATCAGTCTGTTTGTGAGCCTCCTCTATTGACCATTGCACTACACACTATACTTCTTCACGCATGCAAGCCTCCTCCAAAAATCTTTGTGTCACGCGCTGCAATTCCTCATGTGCATGAGCCTCTTCTAGTGACCTTTGCATCGTACATTTCACTTCGTCATGGATATAAGCCTTCTCTAGTGACCTTTTTGTCAACCTATGCACTTATTCTTGTATCTGAGCCTCGTTGAGTGACCTTTGAATCATGCTTTGCAGCTCCTCATGTGCTCTTTCATCTTCTAGTGCTCTCTGCACATCACACAAGAACTGTTTTTGTTGAACAACATCAAACTTTGAAGGGGTATGAGGTTCCTTCCTTATATTTTCATCCGGCTTCTGAGTTGAACCTTCACCATGCTCAAAGTATGCTCCTGTCTTCACCCCTTTGTGGGTTACTACCCAGACATCAACCTCCTCATTTTTCTTCTTATTCTTGCGTGTCTTGGCACTCACCATGTTACAATTGGTCTTCTTTTCCTCTCACTTCTTTAGTAAGTTAAGACAGTCTTTGGTGACATCCTTAGGACTATAAAAATATTCACAGAGCACAGACGGTTTGGTACAAAATCATGAGACATGACCGATCCCACCTCAATTAAAACATGTGGAGGGTCTACCTCCCCCTCTGCCATATTCTCAACCATGACCATGACCATATCCACCTCAGGGATGTCCTTGGTATTGTTGATTTTATGGTAAGCTGATGCATTTTAATTTTCTTACTTATTTAGCATAAATTAAACCATAACTACTGCAAAAAACCAAGATCACATGAAGAATAACAATGCACAAGAACACAAGAAGTATTGTGGGAAACCCTTCTCAAAAAGGGAAGAAAACCCAGCCAATCCTTTTTTATATTCTCAACATAAAGACCTCCCACACCATCACCAAACCTAACACATAAGAGGGTGTTGTAATTCTCATAATTTTAGACCACAACTTCTGAAATCGTGAGATGACATAATGTTAAGTTTATTTCCTCAATGGGATTCACCTTTATTTATATAAGACTTATCACATCAAATGATGTGTCTATTGGCACAATAGGGCCGACCTCAATAACTCAAAATATAATTAATAATTACCATATTAATTATCTTTTACATTAAGGTGGGGCATATTATCGCACAATTTGTAATTTGATAGAAGGAAAGGTTAAAGGAGAGAAAATTGGCATAACTGGAGACTAATCCTATCATTGTCACCTCAATAGGATGTCTCTTTCTATTTAGGGTGGTAGGCCTAGGGGAGACGTCCCCGATGACCTGGGGGTTTGAGAAGGCAAGGTCAAAATGGCTAGATAAGGATCCCCTCTCGCAAGTCACCATCGATCAGAAAGTCCTGGTCTTATAACCAATGAAATGATAATGTATCAAAGTGTACCTGCCAGGAGCAAAGCAACAAGAAACTATATATATTTTCAAGTACACTTGCTGGTTATCACTTCATAAAACCATAGAATTTCTCAATAAAAGAAATTTGTTGAATATGATGAAGTAAACAGAAAATTATAAAAAAAATATTTATAGAGCAATAATTCACGTTAAATGCCTTCAAATAGCTTCAAAATGATTAAGAATCATTAACCATTGAAATCATAATACTAACATTTGATAGAAGCAAACAAAACAAGGTATAAATTGACCTTTTCAATTGCTTTTATGAGCTTTTAATGTTACATTTAATGGTTGTAGCTTACTTTAGTAACAAAAACAATTTTGTTAGTAGGTTCAACTATTCTAGGGTTAGGAATAGTTAGTAGGAAGCTCAAAGAATAGGTTTTGAAGGTTGTTTTGATCAATTACTCAAAATAGGACTTAGACTAGTGCTTTTAGGGAAAATGGAGTCAATAATGCAGCAGAAAATGTTGAAGAAAAATGATAATAGAAGAGTTAATTTTAAAGACAAGAGAGATTGATAGATTGGAGTGTTGGTAACTCAAGGCTTGAATTATCAAACCCTAAGGGGAAACTAGCTAAGGTGTAGGTAATCCTAGGCCTTAGTAGATTTCCTCCCTCTCTAACTCAATGATGAAGCAAAATCGGCTAAGATGAAACAAAGGATACTAAGGTGTTGTAATGGCAAGGCATTAGCTCATGCTTCAAGAAAAATGGCCTTTTGACAAGATCTAGTAGGTGAAATCTTTTGAAGCTAGGAAAATAACATGTGCTATTCTTCATAGGGTTTAATCAAGCAATTTCATAATCTTGAATGTAAATGAAAGATAAATAAAACTATAACCATTCAATTAAGAAGAATTGCAGAAAATTCACCTATATACATAAAAAATCCATCAAGAAGAACCCTAGTTGAACACATCCACCAATAACTTGGCCAAAATAATCCAAAATAAGCCTCCTTCAACAAGTGTGCCTAAAATTTCAGCCAAGAAACCCTAAGGAGGGCACAAATTCCAGTCCTCACAAGTGTGAGTGAAACATGATGAAAAATAAGAGTGATTTTTCCCTTATTTATAAAATACTGATGACCAGAATTAGGTCAAAAAGGATGACATGGCCTGTTACACATAATATCTAGTTTTTACATTAAATGTCATAATTAAACCCAAAAACAAGATGTAAAGGTGACGTCATGCCCTTTTAGGGTGACATTAGGCCCTTCTTGGGAAATGATGACCTCCTGGATCAAAACATTAGGCCTTCTTGGGCCTCAGGAACCTGCCACACGTGCCACCTAGCACACAACTACCTCCATGTTGTTGGGAAAAACACCCTACGGACTAGCAAACTAGGGTTAGAATTGCATGCAGATTTTGACTGAATAGAAACTACTTTTTTACCTACAACCCAAGATTTAAACCCCTTTCTCACAGTAAATGCATGGAAAAGGACCACCAACCTTATTACCGACGTTCGATGTAGATCCTCCATTGCTCTTCGATTACTTGCTTGCGCTGCTCCTTCCACAGATGACCTGCACTCAAGACAAACAACAACTATGCATGCATGCTACCTCTATACTCAAGGGTTAGAAATCAAGCATAAATTAATCCAACCATAGACAATTCATGCATTAGGATGGGAAAAGTATTCTTTTTATTACTGAAAGTGAATCAACTTACAAAAAAGTTGAGACCGGCCACCGCTCCTTGAACCTGATCCTGGGCTCCTCTTCTTCTGTTCTTCAACTGCTTTGCGTTAAATCTCCTTTGGCATTAGGAAAGGCTAAAGGGTTGGGACAATGGATTACGTAAATGGGCAGAGTTTCTTCGCTATATTTTTTCCTCCTCCAAATGGTACCCCTACCCCTTCTTTTATAGGCTAGAAGGAGCTAGGGTTTTGGATGAACCCTCAGCCATGCATGGCTGGGAGTTTCAGTTAACTGACCCATAGCTCTTTGTTCCATCGGAAAATTTCCTTTCTTCGTGCTTTGTTAGGTACACACGGGCTGTTGTGAGTCAGCCAGCATGCACATGTGTGCAGTAATGGGTTAGGGTGCGTGGGCCTTGACACAAGAGGATTTTCAAAGAGTTGTTCAATAGAGTTTTGGCAAACAAGGGATATGAATTGGCATGATGCCAGGTAAGCATGTGTGGTGTAATTTAGGGTTATAACAGATGCCCCCCTAATGTGTGAGGTCAGAAGAGCATATGATGGCTGAAATACATTACCAATCTTTACTGATGTGCTGAACGATTGAGCCCATGGATCAGGAACCAGGAGGTGTCATCTGCAAAATAACAAATGTCTCACCGAGGCAGGCATACCCTTGCTCAAGATAAAATCAAACCATTTCTACCAATCAAATACACTGTATATCCATGTCAAATAACTATAAAGAGTAGCCGTGAATAATACGCAACGGAGCTACATCTCGAAATCAGAAAGATATACATATAGAGTATCCATCTTCCAGAAGTTGATTCAGCCTGATGGATGGACTTTAGAGCTCGAGAAACAACTTCAAAATATTCTTAAACTGAGGTAGGAGTGTAATATGAGTGTACTACTGCACTACCTAGAGGTCTTCGATGGTTCGTCGATTACGGACTTGATAATATTGATGATTGGACTGAAGGCTTTAGTGATTTCGAACAAGGACTTGATTGGACGTTCAGGATGGCCGGGTATGCGGACAAGCAACATATTGTGGAGGGGATGAATTAGGGTTAGTGAAAAACTTCCCTTGGATAATAGCATGACAAGTGATAAGACTCAAGTAGCATATATGTTAATCATAAGTCTACGAAGCAGGATGCAACGCAAACTCTCCATATGTTTGGAAGAATAACCAAATGGTGAAGGACACAACTCTATATAGCGAGAAAAGCTTCCTAAGGTCGTACTACATCCCATAGTCTGATGATCAAATGGA
>JASDQU010308254.1:34317-57176 GCA_032191745.1 Picea mariana
TAGATGAACACCAAATATGGAAGGTAGTCACATGATCACCTGGATCTTCACTAGGCTTGGCCTTGAACTTTGGAATGTCTGAAGGCAACTTCGTTGGCATAGGAGGCCAATGTGGATCGTGAAAAATAGGATCATTTAACAACCTTGTCAAATCTGGAAAGTGTAATGTCACCAGGAATGGTAGCTTGGGTTGCTGCTGATAACCTAGGAAAAAGGGTCCTGGAGTTTGACTGGCACCAGGTTGCCAGGAAAAGTTTAGTTGCTGGCCTGGATTCTGGTAGAAACCATGGAACTGACCAACGTAAGGATTTTGCATCTATGGAGACATCATCGACTTATTTCCCATAAAAGACATAGGGTGTTGGTCATGCATCGTGTTCGAAGGACTTTGGGAAGGATTACCCCATGCCGGTCCTGATGGGAGAGGCATAGTAGTTTGTCTAGGGTTCCATTGACTATGGAAATAATTACCCCAAAATGACATTCCAGAGGAGGGAACGGATCCTTGTCCTGAGTTCCAAGGTCCTGCTATATGTGCCCCCTGCGCAGGAATAGTACCCTGCGTAGGAGTAGATTGTCCAAAAATGGGATTGCCCCCTAACGGGAAAGTGGTTGATGAGAAAGTGTTGTTACCAAACGTCCCATTCTAAGAAAACGGTGTCGAACCTACCAGCATACTGTGTGCAAGTGTTCCTTGACTCCCTGCTCCAAATAAACTAGTGTGTGTAGGCTGCCCAGTGGACTGCTGATGCAGACCACCAAGCGAAGGGGATGAAGGAGGGATAAGACCTCCTGCGTAAGGAAAAGTGTTAAAAGGGAAAGGAGTGGCCCCAAGTTGACCTTGCAGAGGAGCATTAGATTTCCCTTCCCCCAGACCCAAAGTCTGTAAAGTGGAGTAGGTTAGTGCAGGACTTGTACCTGAACTAGGCATATCGTATGAGAACAGAGGGCTTGTCGCACTAGGTGTGAAGGGGGTTGTGGTCGCCACCATAGACGGGTTTGGTCCACTGTGCGATGTAGTTGTGGCTAAGACCATGGTGGATGGGACTGATGACGGTAATTTAGGAGATGACTTTCTTGTGGTAGCAACTGTGGTCACTTAAAAAGACCCTTGTTGGTCTAGCTTCCTCCTTAATGGTGGCAGGGTGGCTCTAGTGTAACCAGCGGCAGGCCAAGAAGCCTTCGTGACTGGCGGAGCTCAGGATCCTCCACTGTGTGAGAATATCCAAGAAACGCTAAGGTATTCTAAATGTTCAAAAGTAATACACACTAAAAATAATCCCCTAAGAGATAAGTCAAGAAATCACTAAACTATTTGGAAGAACAGTTACAACAACCAACACTAGAGAAACTTACCGGTGCAAGTGCAACTCGAACACGGAAGCACCCTCCAGGTATACTCTTCAAAGCGTGGCCTGATGTATTTCCTAGGTACCACGGTATACCTCCGCAGTCACCTGTGTATGTTCCTAAAAGTATTGGCAACTAGGTTGCCAGCACGTGAACAGTCCCCAGGCGGGTACAATCGAAAGTCGGGTAGACCACAATGAGTAGGGTATCAAGCCTGAAACCTGTCAAGGGTATCGAGAGAAAATGGTCTGGAAGAAAACTAAGGACCTCAAATGTATTCAAGACCCACGAATCTCTGTGGAAAATGCAAACGCCAAAATCCCAAAACAAGCCCTCTATATGTGTTCACCACTATGATTGGTCCGGCTTTGGAGGGGTTATCTCATCTACCTTTCCACACGCAACCTTGTGTTTATCCCCTGTGTTAGAGGGGGGTCCCGGATAACTTCCATGAAACTGGAATTAGACACTCCCTATCTCAGACTCTAATGTTTGGTTTTGAATGGCCTTGAAGAGTTTTCTCTTCAACCTAATTCAAGGCCCTAGTCCTGAACTAGTTTGTGAACCCTACAAACATAAAAGTCTAGTATATTTTTAAAATTAGTGTTTCTTTTATGGATTTATCTTATGTCAAGGGGTATGAGGGTGAAACTGAATATGTGTAAATATGAAAGCAACAACTAATGAAAAAATATGGAAACAAAAGACTTTTACTAAATGCAAAATTTCAACAACTTTTCACAAAGAAAGATTTTTATTTTTATTTTTTTAATTTTTCTAAAATTTTATACAGCGAACTTAAAGGAATTTCGCTCGACTACGAGCTACTTATGATCTAAGTGAACTGCAAAAACTTATGAAACAAAAGACTTTTCCCTAGATAATGATGCAGAAACACACCTTTCAACCAAAGAAGAAAATGAAAAGAGATTTTTTTATTTAAGTGCTAGTAAAGCAACAAAGGGAAAATACCGATAAGCAAAAAACCAAGAAAAACAAATTCTGGCTTAAAGCGCAGATCGCAAAGAACCAGAGTAAAGAATCACACAATGGTAATAAAAAAAACAAAGACTCTTATTCTTGTCTAAAAACCATAATATATATATATATATATATATATATATAATTATTTATTTATTTTTAATTTTTTGTCAACTATTAATTGAGAAAAAGAAGGCTAAGGGTAAGATGACATAACCTACTGACTGTTCAAACCTAGACTCAAACACCTGAGAGGAACATTTCTCATCAAAAGAGGGGATGACTGCCCCACCCTGAACAAAAAGTAGCATGTCCAAGCACGTGACTGGCACTAAAACAAAACGCATGCAAACACATGCTGAACAGAGACAAAAAACATGTACACGCGGGCTGACCTTGCACATGCCGCGTGTATATCTGAATTCTAAGAAAAAATATAAAAATAGGCAGTACAGACCAGGAAGAGGCCTCTGGTATTGATAATCAGGGTCCCTTGAAGGCTTGGATGCTCTTTCTAACAGAAAAGACAAATAATGTAAGGAATAATAAGGCGAAAAAAGGCAATCTGAGATAGGACTATGAACCAGCAAGACTCAGACAGGATTCTAAAAAACCCCCTGAGAATGTGTAATTCTGACAGGGAAGAGGAGGACTGCCTCTAAGGTTCTCTGAACTCCTACACGCTACTGCTATCTCTATAGCTAGCGTTCACATGCAGTCTGTCATAGGATAGGGAACAGGTACACATGTGCAAGCCTTCTATAAGCCGCATGTACCTCTGTGTGTCCTGAAAACTATAGTCAAGCAAAAGTCAGGGAAAGCTGGTATGGAAAACCAGACTCCCTGCTAGCTCAGACCTTACAGAAAAACACAGGCAAAGAAAAAACAGAAAACCTAATCTTTAAACTACCCAAAAACTTAAATAAATCCAAGAACCCTAAAGAGTATTCTCCCCAGTATGGTCACCAATTTTGTTGTTGGGAAAAACACCCTACGGACTAGCAAACTAGGGTCAGACTTGCATGCAGATTTTGACCGAATAGAAACTACTTTTTTACCTACAACCCAAGATTTAAACCCCTTTCTCACAGTAAATGCATGGAAAAGGACCACCAAACTTATTACTGACATTCGATGTAGATCCTCCATTGCTCTTCGATTACTTGCTTGCACTACTCCTTCCACAGATGACCTGCACTCAAGACAAACAACAACTATGCATGCATGCTACCTCTATACTCAAGGGTTAGAAATCAAGCATAAATTAATCCAACCATAGACAATTCATGCATTGGGATGGGAAAAGTATTCTTTTATTACTGAAAGTGAATCAACTTACAAAAAAGCTGAGACCGGCCACCGCTCCTTGAACCTAATCCTAGGCTCCTCTTCTTCTATCCTTCAACTGCTTTGCGTTAAATCTCCTTTGGCATGAGGAAAGGATAAAGGGTTGGGACAATGGATTACGTAAATGGGCAGAGTTTCTTCGCTATATTTTTTCCTCCTCCAAATGGTACCCCTACCCCTTATTTTATAGGCTAGAAGGAGCTAGGGTTTTGGACGAACCCTCGGCCATGCATGGCCGAGAGTTTCAGTTAACTGACCCATAGCTTTTTTTTCCGTCGGCAACTTTCCTTTTTTCGTGCTTTGTTAGGTACACGCGGGCTGTTGTGAGTCAGCTAGCGTGCACACGCATGCAGTAATGGGTTAGGGCGCGTGGGCCTTGACACAAGAGGATTTTAAAAGAGTTGTTCAACAGATTTTTGGAAAATAAGGGATATGAATTAGCCTGATGCCAGGTAAGCATGTGTGGTGCAATTTAGGGTTATAACACTCCAAAACATCCAAAATGCTAGGTAACATCATGGGTGACTTGGGTGATGTCATTGGACTTCCAAGGCCTACATCATGGTGGAAAGGGCACAACCCCCCTGCTTCCAGGCCCTCCAGGTTGTCCCTAGTGAAACCTCCTCCTCTCTCTCTGGTGCAATCCTCTGACCTGTCTCTTCCCCTGGCTGGGGTCTCAGCATCCATCTGGTGGGATTTTAGCCCCATGGAGGTCTGAACTAATCATCTCCCCATGTGTACTTGTCCATCGGGTGTGGCCCTGTAACATCAATTGATACGGCCTCCATTGGCTCATAAGTCACATGGATCATAGAAATGTCAATCACATCTAATCATCAAGTTATTTAAACATGTGCATGAAACCCCCTTTACCCAGACAAGTGCTCAAATATGTTATGCTATTCTACAAGCCAAGCTAGGACATCGTATTGGGATAGTTCTAATTGGATGTGGGGTATTCCTGGGTGAAGACAAAATCCAGAACATGTGAGTGGATGAGGTGGTAAGGGATGTCTGGGAAATGGGTGCAGTGATAGCAGGGAAATGTATGGCTTACCTTTGGGTTCCTCTGAAGAGGGTGAGATGCACCTTGTCATGGAAGAAAATGTTTCCAATCCCATTCATGCCTTTTATATTTTATTCTTATTTCTTTTTCTTTCAAGAGGCTATTTAGGGGACACTGCTCTAGCGTGGTGATCAGTGGTGACAATGTTACCCAAAAGCATTTCATGGAAATGAGAAGGCTGGCTCGTGATGAGACCCCCTTTCTCTTAACTATGCCACTAAGAGCCACTACCCTAGCGTGGTGACCAACTGTTGGTAGTGTCATACCACTACATGCCCATGGACCTAATAGGTTGGCTTGTGATGAGACCCCCTATCCTCCAACTAGGTCTTGATTTATTATTTTTTATGGGTCCCTCTATTTCTTGCTGAGAAGATTTTTATTTATTTCTCGGGGATCCCTGGGCAAAGCATCTCAAGGTTTCATTCTTTTGGATTTTATCTTTTGCCAGCTACTTTTACCCTCTAGACCTTTAACCCCTTCTTCCCAGAAGGCAAGGTACAACCCTTAGATATTTGGCCAACCTAATGTCCAGACCAATGTAATGGGGTGGATGAGCGGGAAAAACATGAAAAGTGGTAAGTATAGTGGGAACGAATGATGCACTTTCATGAATCCCACCAGTGGAAACCCAAACCCTATGGGAACCAACTTACTAGGGAATCTTGCCATTCCCCCTAGGTGTGGTCAAGTGGAAAGGCATAAGGTCTAAGCACGTGTTAGAAGAAAAAATAATTAAATGCATATATTCAAAATTTTTGAGAATCAAAGTGACACATACCATGATACCCAAAGTCATTACCTCATGGAGCAAGACCCATCTTTGCTGAAGACCAGGCCAATGTGATGGATGCTGTTGTTGTTGAAAAAGTGAAGGCACTGAAGAAGAAAAGGATGGGCCCTCTAGTTCCATGTTGAAGTCAATATGGCTCTCAATAATCCATGTGTAAGACCTGTGGGCCTCGAGACATAATCTCCTTAGTTATCCCTAGGATACGGGATAACATCTGGCTCTAACTCGGGGACATGTGCTCACTGTAGAGCGCATGAGAACCTCATCATCTCTGAAATAACCTATGACCTACTTGATCTCAACATAATACTATTAGTAATCATTTGGGGTGGTGATATCAGCCCTGACTCATATATATAATACAAAATGAAAGAAAACATATATACAAATTGAAATACAAACTACTATAGCATGAAATGCAAATGGTATATACAATGAATGAAAAATTCTACTTACTTACCTGCACTTACCTGTGAAGTCAAGTATCTTCCCCCTAATGAGCTTTGAGGAGATGATTGCTAAATGCTAGTGAGTCCCTTCTAACTTCTAATGTAGACAAATAGTAGGCATCATTGACTGAATTTATTCCAACTCTGAAGGGGCCAAGCCAAAATTGTGCACTTCATTTGAAATTAGTAGGCTCTCCCTTCTTTGTGTCGCACATCCATACTGTGTCCCCCTCTTTGTAATATGTGGTCTTGAACTTGGTTTTTTCTTGAACAACCCTGGTGTACTGTGTAGAGGGAGGAGGGTGGGACTCTGCTATGAAAACTTCTTGTTGGGATGGTTGGATCAATACATTGTCTTATCCTTTATTTAATAACTTAACAACCCCAACTTCCTTGTCTTTATACTTGTTCATGAGTTGTTGATAATATTCTTTCTTTGACCATTGTATCTAATCAAAGTCTTCATCTGTAGCAAGAGGCATATCATCAGGAGAAAACTCAAGAAGACTTTCTATGATTGGGTCATGTGCTTTGTCAGTTTTGACGTGGTCATTGATTTATCACACATGGATTCTGGTCATTGGCACATTCAGGAGACGACTTGTTGTTCCATCGTTCATAGACACATTGATGTAGGTGAGGTCCATCTCTAGAGTGCCTCCCAACATTGCAACAAATTTCCTGGATAATAACATTCCCCACACATCTAGGACATATACTACTACAATGTCCATATGAATCACTCTCTCAGGGTATCTTCCAAGGCATACTTCCACATTTTTAATCACCCCATGTGTGGGTATGGATCTAGACTCAAATTCACACACATTCCTGTAAGCTCGTGTGACCTTTAGGCACAACTTTTGCATGACCTTTAGAGACATCATGCTGGAACCTTCCCCTAAATCTAGCATACTGTTGTTAAGGAACCTTTTATTTATCAATAAGGTCATGATGAAAGGTGGGTGTTCATCATACTGGACCCTAAAGTGACTAGTTTATAGCATAATAGGAGGGTCCATTGGTCCATTTGATCCTTTGAAGAAATTATCAAATCTTTATTTGACGGATGGTACCTTGATGAATTCTCTTAAGGGAATGGCCACATGCATCTTGGATAATGCCCCTTCAAAGTCAAATTTTAAGTCCACTCTTTCAATCTTGGGAGGATTCTGAGGAAGGATAATGTCCATGGGTGGAGGCCTCATTTGGGCTATTGCAGGACTGGTAGAGAGAGGTTGGTTTAATTTCTTTTTTCTAGTATACACTTGGAACTCTCCTTTCTTAAACTTCTCTGTTGATTCATGGTCCAGGTTATTTATTACCTCCATCCTAGCCTTCCTGTTTGCTTCCTTTATGCCCTCTTGATTTTCCTCAGGGGAAATATTGAGGTAGATTTGGGGGTATTCTATGGTATGGTCCATTATGTTTATTTGGTCATGAACTCCATTTTTGTAGGGAAATTCATGTTCCCAGTGTGAATCGTTGCATTGTAGGAACCAAGGGTTTTCATCCACCACATTTGCAGGAGCTAAAGTATTTGGAACCTCTTGATCATTCTTTGGTCTGAAAACTTGGTTCCATTTTTGGAATTAACCCTTGTATGGAACCTTGGGGGATTGATGTTGAGTCCTTTCTAGATTGACAATCTTATTCATCATTAGTTCTTGGGTTTTTACCATGCCATATACAGTCAGATGCAACTTTTCCAAGCTAGCACTAATGTTTGAGGTAGGTTCAACATTGTGGACTATCTTAGGTTTAGTGTCCATTCCAACTCTTGGGGATGAGAAAGGTTCAAATTTAGATGATAAAAGGTTGTGTTCCAATATTGTGGCTACTTCTTGGGCTTCTTGGATCATTTGATGGTTTTTATCTCTGAGGAGATACCCTAGTTGACCAGTAAAGGCTTTATTATAAATGAACAAAAGGAAACTATGAGATGGATGATGACTCACATGTATTTTCTACAATAGGGTTTCAAACCTACTATGGAATTATCTAATCGTCTCATTCTCTTGTTTTACGAGGCTATTCAACCTTAGCAGTAGCATGTTTGGGTCTTCCATGATACTCCGTTGTTTGAGGAAAAATTCTTCTAACTTATCCATGGTTTTAATATTGCCATCATGAAGACTATTGTACCAATGCCTTGCACCATCATGGAGGGTAGCAGAGAACAATTTCATAGAAAAATATTCAGCATCATCACTAATGATATGAAGCTAGAATAATTCCCAAAAATTTCTCATGTGATCCTCGGCATTGATTACATCATTTCCGGTGAACTTGGGAAACCATTTTTCGTACTTGGGGGGCATTTTCCTAGGGCAGCCCGGTATACCTCTCATGTCTAGCAGTTTGAAAAGATTGGATGATCATTGTCTTTGGTTGTTAGCTTGGTTTGGAATAATGGTTTGAGTTATTGTGCTAGACATTGTGCTTAAGGGAATATTTCCTCTGAAAAGTGATTTTACTATAGGATATTTTTGGGGAGGCTTTCTTCTAAGGGATTGGGGAGGGTTGTTGTACCTCCTTGTGGATTGTGGAGTCTCCAAATAATTTTCTTGAAATTATCAAAGGAATAAGGGAATCACCCTTAGTGGAGTCGCCAGGTAATCTTGTAAGAATTTTTTTATGGATAAAGTCTTACCGAAAAAGTGTCATTTGTGACTCAGTGTTTCCCGACAACAATGCCAAAATGTTATTGCACAATTTGTAATTTTATAGAAGGAAATTTTATAGGAGAGAAATTTGTGTAACTGGAGACTAATCCTATCACTATCACCTCAATAATATGTCTCTTTATATTTGGGGTGGTAGGCCCAAGGGAGATGTCCCCAGTGACCTGGGGGTTTGAGAAGGCAAGGTCAAAATGGCTAGATAAGGATCCCCTCGCACAAGTCACCACCAATTAGAAATTCTTGGTCTTATAACCAATGAAATGATAATGTATCAAAGTGTACCTACTCGGAACAAAGCAACAAGAAACTATATATATTTGCAAGTACACTTTTTAGTTATCACTTCATAAAACCATAGACTTTCTTGATAAAAGCAATTTGTTGAATATGATGAAGTAAACAGAAAAATCTAACAACAATCTTTATAGAGCAATACTTCACATTAAATGCCTTGAAATATCTTCAAAATGACTAAGAATCGTTAACCATTGAAATCATAATAATAGCATTTGATAGAAGCAAACAAGACAAGGTATAAATCAACCTTTTCAATTGCTTTTATGAGCTTTTAATGCTGCATTCAATGGTTGTAGTTTACTTTAGTAACACCAACAATATTGTTAGTAGTTTAGGCTATTCTAGGGTTAGGAATGGTTAGTAGGAAGCTCAAAGAATAGGTTTTGAAGGTTTTTTGGATCAATTACTCAAAAGAGGACTTAAACTAGTGATTTTAGGGCAAATGGACTCAATAATGCAACAACAAATGTTGAAGAAAAATGATAATAGAAGAGTTAATTTTAAAGACAAGAGATATTGATAGATTGGAGTGTTGGTAACTCAAGGCTCCAATTATCAAACCCTAAGGGGAAACTAGCTACTAAGGTGTAGGTAACCCTAGGCCTTAGTATATTTCCTCCCCCTCTAACTCAATGATGAAGAAAAATCGATACTAAAGTGTTGCAATGGCAAGGCCTTAGCTCATGCTTCAAGAAAAATGACATTTTGACAAGATCTAGTAGGTGAAAGATTTTGAAGCTAGGACAATAACATGTTCTAGTATTCCTAGGGTTTAATCAAGCAATTTCATAATATTGAATGTAAATGCAAGATAAATAAAACTATAACCATTCAATTAAGAAGAATTGCAAAATATTCACTTACATACATCAAGAATTCATCAAGAAGAACCCTAATTGAACAGATCCACCAAGAACTTTGCCAAATAATCCAAAATAAGCCTCCTTCAACAAGTGCACCTAAAATTTCAGCAAAGAAACCCTAAGGAGGGTGAAAATTTCAGTCCTCACAAGTGTGAGTGAAAGATGATGAAAAATAAGAGTGATTTCCCCCTTATTTATACAATACTAATGACCAGAATTAGGTCAAAAAGGTCGACATGGCCTGTTACACATAATATCTAGTTTTTACATTAAATGTCATAATTAAACCCTAAAACAAGATGTAAAGGTGACGTCATGCCCTTTTAGGGTGACGTTAGGCCCTGTTTGGGCAACATTGACCTCCTAGAGAAAAACGTTAGGCCTCCTTGGGCCTCAGGAACCTGCCACACATGTCACTTGGCACAAAACTGCCTCCAAAACATCCAAAACGTTGGGTGATGTCATGGGTGATGTCATGGGTCTTCCAAGGCCTACATCATGGTGGAAAGGGCACAACCCCCCTAGGTCCAGGCCTGCCAGGCTGTCCTTGGTGAATCATCCTCCTCTCTCTTTGGTGCAATCCTATGATCTGTCTCTGCCCTTGGCTAGGGTCTCAACATCCATTTGGTGGGATTTTATCTCCATGGAGGTTTGAAATAATCATCTCCCCAAGTGTACTTGCCCAACAGGTGTGGCCCTGTAACATCTACAGATACGCCCTCCATGGGCTCATAAGTCACAGGGATCATAGCAATGTCAATCACATATAATCATCAAGTTATTTGAACATGTGCATGAAACCCCCTTTACACAGACAAGTGCTCAAAGACGTTATACTATTCTACAAGCCAATTTTAGAGGGGATGCTAGGACGTCCTATTGGGCTAGATCTCATTGGATGTGGGGTGTTCTTGGGTGAAGACAAAATCCACGCCATGTGAGTGGATGAGGTGGTAAGGGATGTTTGGGCAATGGGTGCAGTGATAGCAGGGAAATGTATGTCTTACCTATGGGTGCCTCTGAAGAGGGTGAGATACACCTTGTCATGGATGCAAATTTTTCCAAGCACATTCATGCCTTTTATCTTTTATTCTTATTTCTTTTTATTTCAATAGGCTTGTTAGGGGACATAGCCCTAGCATGGTGACCAGTGGTGGCAATGTTACCCATAAGCATTTCATGGAAATGAGAAGGTTTGTTTGTGATCAGACGCCCTTTCTCCTAGATATGCCACCAAAAGTCACTACCTTGGTGTGGTGACGAACTGTTGGTAGTGCCATACTGTTGCATGCCCATGGACCTAATAGGTTGGCTCGTGATGAGACCCCCTATCCTCCAACTAGGTCTTGATTTATTATTTTTTATGGGTCCCTTTGTTTCTTGCTGAGAATATTTTTATTGCTTTCTCAAGGATCCCTGGGCGAAGAATCTCAAGGTTTCATTCTTTTGGTTTTTATCTTTTTTTGGCTACTTTTACCCTCTCAGCCTTTAGCCCCTTCTTCCCACAAGGAAAGCTACAAACCTTAGATATTTGGCCAAACCAATGCCCAGACCAGTGTAATGGGGTGGATGAGCAGGAAAAATATGAAAAGTGGTAAGTATGGTGGGAACAGACGATGAAATTTCATGAATCCCCCCAGTGGAAACTCAAACCCTATGGGAACCAACTTACTAGGGCATCCTGTCATTCTCCCCAGGTGTGGTCAAGTGGAAAGGCATAAGGTCCAAGTATGCATTAGGGGAAAAAATAATTAAATGCACATATTCAAAAGTTTTGAGAATTAGAGTGACACATACCATGATACCGGGAATCATTACCCCATGGATCAAGACCCATCTCTGCTGCAAGACCAGGCCGATCTGATGGATGTTGTTTTTGTTGATAAAGTGGAGGCATTGAAGAATAAAAGGATGGGCCCTCCAGGGCCATGCTCAATTTGATATTTCTCTCGGTACTTGATTTCTAGGACCTTTGGGCCTCGATACATAATATCCTTATTTATCCCTAGGCTAAGGGATAACAGGGATGACCTGTACCCTTTACATTACAAATAGGGTTACGGGTAATTCTGACTCTTGAAAAATATAGAAATGGATCTCATACACCCACTAGTGCTTATCCACTAGGGGCACATCTATCCATTCTCATCCACAGGGATGTCCACATCTCTATATCGCTGTGTCTCACAAGAGAACCGCACTCACTAGTGCTCGACCACTAGGATCACGTTCAGCTGTTCTCATCCACAGGCATGTCCAACTCAACAGATATTCTTTCTCACTGCATTATACAGGAGAGTCATCTAGAGTTCATCATCTCAAATATCTTCTTAGAGGAGGCTAATACATCTTTTCATCTCTGTCTCATAACGATGCACCCAACTCACGAGATTTCACACGTTCACCTGTGCTCAGCCATAGACACGTACAACTCAACAGATCTTCTTTCCCACTGCATTACACAAGAGAATAATCTAGAGTATCATCTTAAATCCTTGCAAGGAGGAGGCCAGTACAATGTTCTAGTTCTATCTCAGATAGGAACCACCCACCCAACTCATGGGCTCTCTCTCAGGTCGACTAAATCAATCTGTATTCTGGAGGATGTCTCACACAGTTGTAATCATCAACACTCCCTCTCAGCTAGGGAGGAATTCTCCATCGGACCATGTCTCGCATGAAAGTACCCGAACTTCGTCTTGACTACAGTCATCAACACTCCCTCTCAACTAGAGAGGTATTCTCCACCAAGTCAGTTTCTCATGGAAGTACTTGAACTTCGTATTGGAAAGAAGTTTGGTGAAGATATCTACAATCTTCTCATGTGTAGGAAGGCACTGCACATGTACTTATTTCCTCTATACCATGTCTTTGATATAATGATATTTTATCTCAAAGTGTTTCGAATAAATGGTTCTCAAAGAGCTTCACACATCTCTGGTTATAATAATAAAATCCATCTCATGATCAAATAAATATGTCAGAGGCTTGCAAAGCCACACTTTTTCACAGACTTCCACACTCAATGCTATATACTCTACTCCTGCAGTACTCAAGGCCACAGATCTTTGTTTCCTGCTGCACCAGGAAACCATGGAAAACTCCAAGGTAAAACAACAGCTAGATGTGCTCTTCGGTCCACTATACTCTTTTCTCAATCTGTATCGGCATATCCATGCAAACTCAAGTTCACACTGGAGGCATATCTCAGGCCATAACCAATTGTGCCTTGTATATATCTCAATACATGCTTTATTGTTATCCAGTGAGTCTGTCTTGGATGATTCATGGATTGACTAAGCACATTCGCTGCATAACATATATCAGGTTTGATGTTAACCAAATACATCAATGATCCAATCAACTATCAATACACATGTGGATCAATATCATATGAATCATCATCATTTATTTTTCATCAAATCCATCACCATCGGTGTAGACATGGATTTGCATTCTGTCATACTGAACTTATTTAACATCCCCACTGTATATTTTCCTTGACTTAGGAAAAGTATCATTGGTACTCTATTATACTTCTTGTCCCAAGAAGTAGTGCATCATACCTAGATCCTTCATCCCAAAATCATAAGTCAAAGCTTGCTTGTATCCAACAACAAGGCTTCCTAAATAAGTCATCAAAATCAGGCTCTCATCACCAACAATGTAATTGTTGGAACTTAGGTATGCATTTCTTCCTTACCCGTTTGATTCACCTATAACATCTTCCTAAAGACTGATTCTTTGTTTTGTTCTTGCTAAGTTATTCTCCACATTTTAATTTTTCTCTTTAATTGATTCTTTGCACCATATTTTTGTTTTCTTGAGGGGTAATTTCATGTCATTGATTTGGTTTGAAATACGTGTCATCAAATTTACCACTAATAGAGCATGTAGCAATTCGATCAAGTATGTTGTATGCACAGGGAACAACCATGAGAAAAAAAAATGCAACATTCAAAGGCAGTCAATTTCGGGCTTAGATCGTGGGAACAAACAGGTTAAAATTGCAACGATGTGTTAGCACTTGGTAAATTTCCTAGAGGTTGAAAAAGAAGAAATCTACAAAGGTAACTTATCCAACTGCTTTTAAAGCTGGGATCTAGCCCTTCCAGCTTTAGAGAGGGATCTCTCTATATGATTTAGCTTTGTTTTTAAACTTCAGATGTTAGGCTAGGTAAAGAAACAGGTAGGTTTTGTTGTAAAATGTTTATGAATTGGTTGAGACAGTCTACACCTCCATTGGGTTATGGGGTCTGCGTTATAATCAATATGAGATTCAAACCAGAAACGTAAAGAAAAATTTCCACAGGGAGAGATAATATACTCACTAGATCTTAATAATTTAAATGATGGACAGAAGAAAAGATGAGATAGATAATTCAACTAAGAAGCAGTTAAGAATTCCTTAATTGAAAACCTCAGAAGATAAACATTAAAACCTTTAAAGTCAGAAACAGGGTATCTAAGATAAATCCTGCAACATGCGTTACATTTAAAGATTAGTTTCAGAAAACACAATGATCACAAAGAAAGAAAAACATTCAACTTAAAGAATAAACATCACCAGTGACTATACGCAAGAATCCTGTAAAAATGCTTCCTCTTTATTAATGGCAGATCTTCTTGAAAAATGGTTATAGTCTGATAGTTTCAGGGTGTAAAGATCAACAACCCTCAATAATTCGAAAGGTAAAGTATTTATAATTAAAATTACAAACGTTCCTGTCATAATTGATCAGGACGTGCTCATTCTATTTTTAGTCTAACTAATTTAACTGATCAAAACTGCTTGATGACTCGATACAACTGCATGCGAAATTTCTGGGGTAGGACGTTGGCGAGGTGTGACCTCTTCTGACTGGACAGGTGACTGGACTTGGACAACTCATTTTCTAATCAAGAAGATCACAGAGCTCCTCCCATCTGATCTGACTAGGCACAGTGACTTTGATTAGTCTCCGATACACTTCATCCATTTCCGTATATTTAGCAAACGTGGGCTTTGTGAGGAAAATGTATCGAATCTCATGTTGGATACTGATGTCCAAATGAAGGGCATCTAGGAATGCTTTGCCAGTGATGCTCCCTTGTATGCCAGCAAACTTTGAACTATCTTTAGACACTTCAGATAGTCTCTTTTTATAATCTGGGAGTGTCATTAATTTATCATTAATGACTTTCAGACCAGGTAGACCTTTCTTTTGGAGAGCATCAATTTTATTGAAGAATATTTTTACTCCTTGGTCCATGACCTGAACGTTTTCTTCCAGCTGAAGCATTAGACTTCTCTTAGTCAAAACCCTTTTTATGTCAATTATGGTCTATGTTTTGTCCTCGATCTTCAGTTCTTCTAGCTCTTCTCTGTTCTTGGAATTTAAGAATCTGATGATCTCATTCGCTTGTGTGGGCATGTATCCCAACTCTATTATAATCTTCTCAATGGCCCGTTGGCTCCTCTGGACCAACTCATTCTGTTCAAACATAATCTGGATCATTGGCCATATTTCATTTATGGACTTTATGATGTCTGTCCATACATTCTCTTTGACTTCAGCCAAAGTCTTCCCTGCCATTGTTTGTTTTTGGAGCTGTTGTAGTTCCTTCCTTAACTGTTCAGTTACCTGCTTCTCTTTGGATAGACATGTTTGGAAATAAGTTTTGAGTTCTTGGAGGTTCTCAACTTCCTTCTTCAGCCTGCTGATTTCTATCTCTTGTAGGTTCATCTTCTCCATGGATTTGGCAAGGTCTGTTGTTCCCTCCTGTGATGTCACTGGTGTTGCTGATGGAATTGTTGTCACTGTTGCAGTGCTCAATCCTGCAATGGGGATAGCACTCAATGGAATGTCTTCCATCAGCTTCAGCTGTACTTTCTCTTTCAATAATTTTTCCATCTCAACTTCCATTTCCTTGAGCTGAGAATTTTGCTCCATGAGCAACTTTAGCATCTCATCCTTCTCACCTTCTTTCTCTGATATCTCCTTCACCTGTGAGTCCTATGTGGGTGGGAGTTTCAGCTGTTTTCTTAAGGATGTGATGTCTTCATTCTTTTTCTTTATCATCTCTTCTTCATCTTTGACATTTGACGAATCATAGCCGATCTTTAAAACCATCTCTTCCAAGGTCTTGATTCTGTTGTCCTTCGCAAAAGATGATATCTTTTCCAGCTTAAGCTGCGTCTGAGCATTGTTCAATGATACCTGGAATTTGGCTGCAGAAGCTAAAGCATGTGCCAATGTGTGGAAAACCATCTCCCCTGTTTGTTTGTGCAGATCCATATGATCTGCTGGGTGTACGTCCTTCGCCTGGAATTTGAAGGTGGCCCTCTTGTAGTCTGATATCACTTTGGGATCTGGTACCTACGCTTGGAGGTAGGAGATGTGCATCCTACCCTTCTCTGTGTTGAAGGTGGACAACCGTCTATGTTTTGCAGTCATTGTTTGTTTCCAAAACTGGGAATAAGTGCTGCTAGTAAGCATTTGATTCTTCTTCTTGATCATCTTGTATTTCTCAAAGATGCCCAATTTAGGCCCAGTCTTGCTTGGCTGATCATTCAGGGGAGAGTCTGTGGATTTATTAGGTACTGTTGGGGTGATGCCCTGATAAAGGCTCGAACCAAAAGGTGGAATGATCAGCTTGATCACTGTGGTCATTATTGTGGTAGGCGGGGCCTCTTGTTCTACTGTAGTACCAGAAGTTGAAACTATCTTTGGCCTCTTGGTGTGCATTTGGAACTCTTCTGATGATACCTCCGTTACAGGTGGAGATGACTCCTGTCGAGGCCTCTTCTCCTTAGGGACCTATGGCGTGGTAGTTTGTTGCACAGTTGTTGGGGGAACCTGTTGCTCCGCTTCAACCTGTTGTTCCACTTCAACCAAGGTGTCAGGCACCCACACTGTCTGATTTGCAAATTTTTCGATCTCTGGCTTGGACTCATGAACATACGGGACGTTTTTATTTTTCACCCACATTTCTGAAATGATCCTGCATGGATCATATTTCCATGTGAAACTCTTAAATAATTTCATCTCCTTCAACATTTGGTCAGCTTCTTCCCCTACACCTCGACTATTGCAGATGAAAGAACCAATCTGCCCCTTGATTCTCAATTGTTGTTTTTTCTTCAGGGAAACAAAATGAATGTCATCTGAATTCATTATCTGCCTAATATATTCTAACGCAAATATTCTTACCGACACATATTGAGGTAGTTTGTAAGGTGCCAATTCGCACCTAAAAACTCTAATCTCGGTGTGGTTTTGGTACAGGTACCAGTCTCATGTCTTTGCGTTGTCCGAGAGATGCAGAATTCTCTGGACTTCATCATTTATCCGTGGCTCAGGCCTGCCACTCAACATGCTTACCACCGGGTGGTAAAACTGATCAATGAAGGCTTTGAAGTCGTATTCAACAGAGTTACACTTCAATAAAGATGTCCATGCTGTTACTGGCTAAGGATTTCCATCTACGTCCATTTTCTGCATAGAAAAACTGAATTTATCGGCTTGATAAAAAACAAACATGTAGGCCAATATGGACGAATATCTAAACATGCCCTCCGTGCCAAAGTTCACAAACTACTCGTGAATATTGTTGGCCAGGAAGGTACTGAAATCGAACTGGGTGGTGGGTTTTTCGTCATTGGAGAAAATGGATAGAAAATCCAGAATGGGCTCATCTACCCACTGGTCGGAATAGTATCCTAACAGAGCGCAAAGAGAGGAAATGATCTGGTTTCCCTTGGTGGAGAACATGGATGATGGGTAAGGTGGATTGGTGGAAGGGAATTGAGCGGAGGTGGGAAGGAACAGATCGAAAATTTGAGCTCTCTGTGGAAGGGTCATCTTTTGATACAGCTCTGTAAGGATCTCTAGGTCGAAAGGAGAGATAGAATCAGCACGGGGAATCTGCATTATTTGGTCAATGTCTTTGGGAGTAATGAAGAAGAGGATGTCTCCAGATGATGAAATGATGGCCCTCTGGTCGAGAATATAATGGGCTTGGCATTTGAGGGAGAATTCGGGAAAGTGGTGTATCTGGGGAAAAATGTACAGGGGAAAATTTGACTCCCAGAGTCCAATCTCGTCGCTCTGGTCCAGGAACACTTCCCGGACCCATGACTGTAGGTCTGAAAAATCAAAGTCGCAAATGGTATCTGTGATCAACCTGTCTTTATCCACCAATGGGATTTTGTCCAGGTCAACAGGAGGAGGAAGAAAATGATTCTCTTCTCCTTCCGCTGGCCTTGGCTTTGGTGGCATCTCTGCAACAGTACCTGAAATAAACAATATGTTAGTGGGGTCGACTGACTATGGATGAAGGCGACGGGGAAACAATGGAGGAATAGAGGTAAGTTTTCTGGCGCGATGGATGAATAACAAATGTAAGGGGAATAATGGTAGTTTTATTCAAAACTGGGGTCGGTCGGACGCGGGAGACATGTCAGCAGGATAACAGGTATGTTATCCTGTAATAAATGGACAACGGGCCACTTGGGATGAGGTGGAAGGTGACGGTGGCTAAAGGATGCATATGGGTGATGTGGCGGCTAGGGGTTAGTGGTAAAAGTTGCAATAAGGGGCTGTTCATGAGTGAAAGGGGTGAGGGAATTACAACAGGGACTAGCCGCAGTAATGGGATGGGACACAACTCGAGAACAAGCGGAGCAAGTGGCCTCTGTGGAGGATGACGTCCCTGAGTGATGGAGGCTGTCAGATGACATATGGTGAAAATACTGCAGGAACAATAGATTTGTGCCACCTATGACAATGGGACCGTAGGAGGGAATATCCATTCCAGACCCCCCCCTTTGGTTAAAAGCAAAACACCAAGAGGGGTCTGAAATCCATTGTAAATCATTGATCTGTGCGCCCATTTCCTGGACGCAGATCTTAGCGCGTCATTTATTACTCATTCCGGACCCACCCCCCTCCATTAAAGGCAGAATGGATGGGGGGGTCCGGAATCAAATTTGGGCCATGGATCAACGCGCTCATTCTTGGACCGTCCAGATTTGTGTGACTCTTATTACCGATTCCGGACCCCCCCCCCCTGTTAAAAGCAGAACGCTAGGGGGGATCCAGAATGCTCTGTGCGCCATAGATATGAGCACCATGATCTGGACCGATGATAAGTGTAGGAAATATAAGTCGTGAGAGGAAAAGGATGTGTCGGGAAAACTTAGGATAAGTGATTTTTATGGGTTTTTCCCAATTTTTCACATAGACACCACCAAGGGGACATCATCTAAACTATTCTTAGGTAATGGAGACATGGTGTAGCATTTTCATCAATTTGATTTCATAGGTGGTGAAGAAAATGAAGCAACTAACCTACATGCTAACCTATCTTCCTAGGACAATTAACCTAGATTAAACTGTTGGGTTAAGAAATTACTGTACCTAAGGGCTATCTGACTAGGATTAGACAGTCTGGTCAGATTTATTCACTAATCTAACCTAAGGGTTGTCTGACCAGGATTAGACAGTCTGGTCAGATTTATTCACTAACCTACCAACATTAAATTTAAAAAGAACTTGGCCATGCTTGAAAGGTATGGCCAAGTTACTATTATTGCATGGGGCTTTTTCTTGTCAATTCTTTTATTCCCTCTTTTCTTTTTCTTTTTTCTTTTTTCTTTTTCCCTTTTTCTTTTTCTTTTTTCTTTTCTTTTTTCTCAAATTATTTGCAGAATGAAAAATCATTTGTCAATAAAAACACTAAATACAGATAATATCCAAGTCATCAGTTGATTCCCATAATTTATGGGGTGATAACACGATGGAGATCCAATAGGCCACTTAGATCGATGATTTTCTTGCATTTGGAGTTTTAAGCATCGCAATAGGTTTAATGACAAGCACAGATCTCCAAGTTCTGGAGCCCCGAAGTGTTGAAGTTCCGGAGCCCTGAAATGCAAGAGTGGGCTGTCACTGCCACGTCACTCTGAGATTTCATTCATCTGAGAGGTTTTTGTCTAGAGAAAGAAAACTCCCGAAGTTTCAGAGTTTCAGAGCCCCAAAGTGCCAGAGTGGGCCGTCACTTCCACATCACTACGGGCCTGTACTACTCCGAGAGGTTTTCTAATGCAACACTACAAGTATCCTGAAGTTTCGAACTCCCAAAATCCTTTAATGATTAAGTATTAATCTCAGGATAATATATCTTATATAAGCACATATTAGTGACTTCGTGAGATTAGCATTCTAGGAGATTTAGATGCAAAGAAAACCTAGTTCTCTGGAGCTCCGGAGTGCTGAATTTTTGAAGGCACATGGCACTCATATGTCACGACACGTGGCATTCATCTCAAGCCCTTTGATTACGTCATCTGCATTATTTCCAGGTGACACATGTCCCTCTCTTTCATAACACATCACTTTGGGACCGAACTACTTCGGGGGATTTCCATGCTTTACATAAAGAGACTCTCAAAGCTCGAAGTGCCGAAGCACAGGGCCCACATCTGTGGAGACATGTGGCTTCCATATGGCCCTAACACATGGCTTCCATCTAGCCCTGACACGTGGCACTCATTTCTGGTGACATGTGTCATTTGGGTCCCATCATCCGCTTGTTTTTGAGTGACACATGTCACTCACCTTATGTGACACATCAATAGTCGTGAAATCATATGAAATCATACCACCATGTCACTTCTCCAGTTCATTCTTCGGGATATTCCAATCTAGAGCAAGCACAAAGCCTCGAAGTCCCGAAGTGTCAAACCACCGAAGTCCTGAAATGATTAAGGTTAAAGGTAATCTCAGGTTAATAAGCGATTAGTGTTGGTTAATGAATTCAGGGGATCTGTCCTCCCGAGGATATGCATCCTCTTCAGTCTGAAACCTATGACCTAAATTTACGAAGTGGCTCACCCACATTTATTGGATATTTGAAAGGTTTAAAAGGGGGTGAAAAACCAGGAATGGGGAAATTATACGTCCAGATTCCAGAAAAGTTCAACACGACTTGCTTCCGTCCCCAAAAAGATAAGTGGGGGAAAGACACAACCACACTTGCATTTGTCTCTAGTGGCCTCCAACAACATACGTGCATGCCCTGATCGATACAAAATTCAGTTATGTCTCTCTTGTTCATTTCTGTCAGATCTCAATTCTCTCCAACACANAGTAGAGGTTTTCAATTGTTTAGTTCAAGACTTTTTTAGTTTAAAGGAATAATAAGTGGTCTTCTATGTGTGATAAGAACCACTCCTTTTTGTTAAGTCAATTTCAGAGTATTCATTAACATACTCTAGCAGTGTGTTTTAGTTAAGTTAATAAGTTGTTTTACAGTAGAGGTGTACAACTAAGCCTCAGTTCCACACTGGTCAAGGACCTCTGCATTTTTGATAAATATGCAGTTTCTGTATGTTTTGGAAGGGAGTTTTTTTTGGGAAAGGAGATAAATATATAAGTTGGTTGAATTTGTTCTATGCATAAGATTAAAGCTCTCTACCTAGTGAATATACTTTTGATGACAATGTTTTTGTCCAAATCTTAATGTGTTTTTATCTTATCTTGAATGCAGTTTTTGATCCGTGCGAAGTACATTTCATTTCCTTAAGCTATTGTATAACTTATATTTACTAATATGCAACCTGTAAAACAACTAATGATTTGGTGGAGATTTGTTTCTATTGAAACCTGTGGGAGTAATTGTGTTTTTTATACATGTTTAATGTCTTGAAATGATATTTTAAGTATTAAACTTATTGTAGCAGATTATTCATTGACTGGTCTATTGTTTCCCTATGTTTTTACCTCTATTATTTCACTTGTCAGTCATTAGTGTGCCACCAGCCAAGGAGGACCCTCATCCATATCATTTTTCTAGCCTAACTGTGCTCTTGTCTTGGTAAACCAACCCTCTAACTGACCAACAAAATTTGAAAAACAACCATTCTAAACTTGAGGTGGCCTATCTTTTCCCTTTTATAGTTAGGTGCAGACTTTAGGACTAGCATCTTTTGGCATTGTTGTCGGGGAATGGAGTAACAAAATATCTTTCCCTGAGATAACGACAACGATCAGATCTGATCTTTGATGCTGAACAAAGACCAAACACATTTAGACTACAGATCATTCACCTGGCGACTCCATGGTTAAATAATCCAGTGGCAACTCCATGGTTTTAAGAAGTCATATTTTCGGATGGAAGCCATCTTAGCTCGGAGGTTTCCTCCTTTTAATTTCTCTGTTTTTCCTGGTTTTCCAAATGTTGTTCCTACTATAGATGAGTGGGGTGATTTCTTGCCCATAATTAGAGATTAAAGATTTGGTCAACTATGAAGAAAGTGATGTTGAAGGTCACGAGTAAGTTGATCCCCTTCCTTCCGAAATTGTTGAGCAACAAGAAATCTATAAGTCTGGAGATGACATTCTGGAGCTCGAATAAGGAAAAAACAACAATGCAGAAGACATACCCATTCATTTCAAAAAACAAGATGAGAAATATCAAGAGTGTTTTGTTGCCCTTTATGGTTGTGAATCACACGACTTTCATGAGCTATTTCAACGAGGAAATGAGCAACTCGGTCTTGTTTATAATGTAGATCTCACACAACAAAAACTTTGTCCTCTCAACCAATTGGAGGATTTTCATGAGTTTTGAGATCCAATAGCAAGATGGATGGATTCTTATTTTTCCAAAATATCAAATGTGGTAAGTTTTAGCATGATCAACTTTTGCAGACGTGAGTATGAGATGCCTGCTAATTTTTTGTTGCATATGATATATCCTCCTTTGATTATTCTAAACAGTGACATGCACAGAGTTATGGTTCTCAGTCAAATGGTTTCTTGGTTTCATTGGAAATATGATTACACATGATTACTTGGTTTTCAGATGAATAGAGTGGTTAGTAGGAGAATAAGCTCTTAGTTCGAGAAATTAATTTTTTAGTTCACAGTTTGTTTCAGTATGTTGGTCTTTTCAGTAGTTTACATGTATATCAACAATAAGAATCCATAGCCCAATAAAGGCATTGGGGTGTAGCTGTAGTTTTAAGTTTCATATTGAATAAAG
>JASDQU010308254.1:78850-91851 GCA_032191745.1 Picea mariana
CTACCCTTAGATAAAATTTGGCATGCTATGATACCAATTGTTGTACAACTGAAAGGGGGGGGTGAATCAGTTGTTACCGTGCTTAAACAATTATGCTTATTTTAAACTCTTTACAGAGCACTCAATGACAATCACAATAATGCAAGGAAGTAAATAGTAGAACATTCAGCATCATTCACACATATGAGATACACAGAGATAGATATTTCCTAAGGAAACCCATAAATGGTAAAAACCTCTTCTTCTTTATATGATAAGTAATCTTTACATTTTTTGCATTATCATACTTATGAGCACCAACTCATAATGAGGCTACAACCTCTATTTTTCAAGCTACTACTTGCTGAGAGAGCCAACTCTCTGGACTCTCTAGAACCCACTAGAAGGAAGTACCGACTCCTTGGTTTCTCTAGCACCCACTAGAAGGAAGCACCAACTCCCTGGTTTCTCTAGAACCCACTAGAAGGAAGAAACAACCCCTTAAGTGTTCCAGCACCAACTGGATGGAAGCACCAACTTCCAGTCACAGAGGCANTGTAAAACAAAGAACAACAGTTCTCCCTTGCACCACCTTGCCACCCTGGTTTTTCTAGCTACAACCAGATGGAAGCTACAACTCCCTGTGTTCAAGAACCCACTTGAACCTCTAAGGACAATAGTCCTCCCTAGCACCTCCCAACCACCCTGAAATATAAATCTTTGCTACTGAAATGTATTACAGTTATATAATGTTCATCAATGGCTTACCAGTCTCATCACTATTCTGCTACACTACTCTGCTCTCCTGTATCAGTGTCTCTCTACCTGCATATTCTTGCGCTTTCTGATCTTTTGCTTTTCTCTACAAGTGCACCTCAACCTTCTTTTACTGTCTTAGCTATGCATCTCTATTCTTTGCTTCTGTTGTGCTTTATGCTCTATGTCTTATTTTGATTCTCTGAATTATGCCTCTTCTGTGTATTTCAGCTCCTGCCCACAGCATGCCATTTCCTTGTGTGTAATTCCTCTCTACAGCAGCATCCATCCTCTTCTTTGTTCTACGTTTTTATACTCTTTGTGCATATTTTGCATCCTGTATTCACAATTCTTTTCCATGCTCTCCTCATGTCAAGTGATTTGCCTAATCATCATTACAACTCTTCATCTTCTCTAACAGTTAAACCCATGCATTCATTCTCACTGAGCGATATGTTGAGATTCCTTAGCCTCTCCAGCAATTCAGACTCTTCGTCTTCTCTCTCACAGTCGATCTCATTCCCTATGTTGCAGTTCCAGGCTCCAACAGTCTTAAATTTGTCAATAGCCTCTATGAACAATCTTCAAGCCACTATAAGATTCCTCAAGACTCTTCATCTTCTCTGGTGATCACACGGAAGTCTCTTCGAGTCCTCTGGCAGAAACCATCAGTCATTTCTTGCAGTTACACTGTGAAACTCCAAGAAAATGCATTAGGAACTGAATCACCAACCGTCCAAGAGTCATGATTCAGTTCTGCTAACTGAATCATAACTGATTGATTAACTGTGAAGAGA
The DNA here is from genome assembly GCA_032191745.1 of Picea mariana. Taxonomy (NCBI): domain Eukaryota; kingdom Viridiplantae; phylum Streptophyta; class Pinopsida; order Pinales; family Pinaceae; genus Picea; species Picea mariana. The sequence continues at coordinate 80,383 of JASDQU010308254.1, forward strand.
AACAGTATCCCTTCAATCAGATTTCCAAGTATCCAACACCATTGGATTACAAGAACAGGGTCTCGCATTGATTTCCCCATTTTTCATTTCAGCATTTTGGCATTCCTGTGGTGAAGTGTTTTGACACTCCAACTCCCGGTATTTGAAACCTACACCAAAGGTGTTTTTCGCATTTCGGCATTCTGGCATTTCGACATTCCTGTGGTGAAGTGTTTCGACACTCCAACTCCCGGTATCAGAAACCTACACCAAAGGTGTTTTTCGCATTTCGACATTCCTGTGGTGAAGTGTTTTGACACTCCAAGTCACAATCCCAAAAATGGAGCTTGGTTGAACTAGCTCCTTCCTCCATCTTCTGCAGATGTGACCAATGGTTGTGACCACAGCCTTATTCAAAAACGTATTTTTCACTTTCGCATTTTGGGGATTCTATGATGAGTCGTCTCAACCCTTAATGTCACGAGCTCCAAAATAGAGCTTGGCTTCTATAGCTCTGCTCTCCAGCTCTCGACAATGTGACCACGAGATATGACCACTCTCCAATCAAACAAGAACTTCACTCTCCAGATCAATGGTCCACTATCCGTGGTGATCGGATGGCTATCCTATGCCCCGAGACTTCAGCCTTCAGGACTTTGGGGGAGAGTTGATGCTAAAACTCTTGAAACTAAATTCCTAGAATGGCATCACTCGATGACGTGTCGTGATCCATGTGTCTACCATGTGTCACTCAGAATTGTGATTTCCGGTTTCTTGAAATGCCAAATCAACTTGACACTTGTCCTTATATGATTGCACCATGTGTCCTTTCTGACGTAGGTTGCCACCTATCCTTGCTGACATGGTCTGCCACATTTACCTCCTGGGTCTGATGGCCCAGATTTGTCCTTGATCCAATGACTAGGATTATTTCACAATTTCTCATATCGCGAGTTCGAGAGGTTTGGAACCCCATTCCTTTGATCTTTGATTTCCCAGTCTGCGAAACTCCGAAATGGAGTCTTTGTTGATGTGCCTGTTTCAGGATTTTGGCGTTTCACATTTCTCAACTTCGGTACTCCTGTGATGAAGAGTCTCGACTCTTGACTCCTCCAACTCCCGATATCCGAAACTCCGAAATAGAGACTTTTTTGATGTGTTTGTTTTAGGATTTCGGTGTTTTACATTCCACAACTTCAGGACTCCTGTGATGAAGAGTCTCGGATCTTGACTCCTCCAACTCCCGGTATCCGAAACTCCGAAATTGAGACTTTGTTGATGTGCCTGTTTTGGGATTTCAGCATTTCGCATTCCGCAACTTCAGGACTCCTGTGATGAAGAGTCTCAACTCTTGACTCCTCCAACTCCTGGTATCTGAAACTCTGAAATGGAGACTTTGTTGATGTGCCTATTTCGGGATTTCAGCGTTTCACATTATGCAACTTTGGGACTCCTATGATGAAGAGTCTCTACTCTTGACTCATCCAACTCCTGGTATCCGAAACTCCAAAATAGAGTTTACGCTTCTTATCTTTCCATTCCATCATCATTGTTGATATTCCTTGCCTGCATGTTTTCCATCAAATGAACAAGCACACTCTTCACTCTATGTGCACATCTGCATTATATCTTCCGGTCTTCACGAGCTTGCTCTGCTACGTCTCCCAAAAATACTTCAGGTGCCCACCTGACACACTATACCTTTACTCAAGCCATCATCTCTTATGTACTTGTCATTAATGACAAGCATACGCTGCATGTAAAACATGCCAACGGTTGGCTTGATATCTGCAGGAATCTTGCCAAACATCTTATTGAATCTTTTGGTGAAGTCTGATATAGACTCCCCATTTTCTCTTCTTAGATTTCTAAATTCATAAGTATAATACAAGAGATCTCTTCTTTCTTCCCAATGTTTCAAAAACACCTCATCTAACTGCTCAATGTCTGCCACTGAATTTGTTGGCAGTTCCTTGAACCACTTCCTGGCTTGGCCATCCAAGCTTTGCACAAAAATTCAGATCCAAACATCTTCCTCTGAAATGTTGATGTTCTCAGCATAAGCATAGAAAGCTTCCATATGTTCTTCAGCAGTATAATCCCTAGATCCAGTAAAATTTAGCATATATTTCTAATAATCTCTTGTCGGCATGGCTGATAAGGGATTGGGAAACACAAGAGGGACATACCTATTGGCTAATATTTGTTCCATTTTTGTCAAAGGGGCAGTCATGGCAATCTTAGGGGTTGATGCAGAGGAAGAAGTTTCTATAGATTATGGTTGAGATGGGATAGGTGCGACTATGGACAATGGTGGTCTTACTTCACTGAGGAATGAAGGAGAAGCACTAGTAGGATGACTACCCTAGAATGTGTTTCCTGAATAAGGTGGAAATTAAGAAGCTCTGTAAAATTGACCGAGCAGTAAGGCCAAGTTTTCTTCACCCTTAGAGGAAAGATCTTGTAAAGAAGAGGAAGAGTCCTCTTCTTGGAGAGATTCTACAACTTTTTCACTTAAGTTGGATATAGTAACATGATCAGAAATAAAATCTATAACATCAGAGTAAATTGAAGGCTCATCACCCTTCAAGCTTTCTGACACAATCTCAATTTTCTGAGAACTAGAAGTTTCAGCAGAAGGGGATTCAACAAGAGGTTCTCTAGATACAAAAGAAGAAGTGTTTCTTGAAATAACTGGTTTAGATGCTCTTGAAGATATAGAAGTTTTTCTTTGCAATTATTTTCCACTTATGATGATCTTCTCAGGATCTGGAACAGGTGTCGCTAGTGGTCTTTCTTGGTTTTCCCTGGTATGAGCCTTTCTTGGAGCCACTTCGTTCCAATGGAGTCGCTAGATAGATGGTTACAACCAAAAATGTGTCCAAATTTTGTCTATCATCAAAGTTGGATCTTTTCATCTCTTAAGGAAGCTGAGCTTCAGTCTCCTCTCTCCGGCAACGACACCAATTTGTTATCACTCCAAGAAACTCTCCTAGGTTGTATCTCAGAGATGCCTGGTAACTTAACTAATATCTCAATGATTCACTCAAATGGATCAATTCGGATGACTAAATCAAACCTCACTCACTCAAGACATGCATAAACACACTTAGATTCACAAGGCTTTCAACTACTACTATTCAGAGAGTTTGTAAATAAGTGGATGTGTGGAGAATCCTTACTATACCAGCAGAATCATACAATAAACATATATGAATGGTCAATTACAATAAGTAAATAATACTTGAAATTCTAACTCATCAATGCAAAGACAGGATGATAGCTATCAGGCATTAGAAAAACGTGAATAACATGAATATAACATTCAAGTACAAGTATAGACTAGATAAGAAGATGGGAATCTGAACAAGTAATGCCAAAAGAAGCTTGTATTACTTAATATGAAAATGAGAAGCTTGAGTACAAAGTTTGAAAGAGTCTCCAAAGTTGAACCCTTTGTTCATAAAATGTTATTGGTTTTATAGCCTTTACAAATAGTTTCAAGAACCTAAAAATATGGATCTAATAACCTCTTCTCCTATCCCAAATTCGAATTTGTGAGGTCGCTGGAAAAGACAGTAATTTCTGGAAATATGTTGCCCATAGATTTACCCATATCTCTCAAAAAAAAAACGTTGTGTAAAAACTCAAAGCGGATTTTGTATATTGGTTTTTTTGAGAAAAAACCTCTCTCAGTTATTTTATATTCATTTTCATTTTCCTGGGATCTGCATTTCAAAAACATGTGTCAAACAAGGAAATTTTGAGATCCAAACATTAGGGCTCAGAGATGAATTCTATTCTCCCAATATATGACACTTGTTGGAAAAATGAGAGAGGTTATTGTTATTTGACATGTTAGCAACAAAAAACTCCGACCTTTTCTCAAAATTATTCTCCAGTCGCTCATAATCATCATTTTAAAATGATGACTCAGCGTAGTAAAAACAGACTTTTTTGCACTTTCGGTGGCTAAAATGGCCCCGAATTTCAGGTTTAAGCTGTTGAAAGCTAGGGATTTCGATGGCTTAGAAGCCCTTTTGGGAAGGCACTTAGCCATCGAAACCTGAGTTTTCTATTTTTGAAATAAAAATCAAATCCAATGTTTTTCAAACTTTATTACAGACATAAGGCTCTCAAAAATGAACCTTAAAAATTTAGAAAAGTATTTTTCAATCACCTCCTATCACCTAAAATTAACAAATTTGACAATGTCATTTGAGGAGATAACATTTGGCTCCAAGTGGGATGGAGACCTCCCTGCAAGGTTTCCAAGAATCTAGTAGTTCCAGTCGCCTTTAGCATTGAGCATGGAGTCATCTGGCCTTTACGGTTGGAGATCTCCCTGTGAGGTTTCCAAGAACCTAGCAGACCTTGTGGCTTTAGAATTGGGCTATGGAGTCCTTTGGACTTTAGAACTGTTCCCCTGCAAACCTGAAACTTTCCTATAGCCTTTACAAAGTATATCTAGATCCTGGAAAACTGGATCAAATTTACTTAAAATGGAAAGTCAAAAATAGTTCCAAGAGAATAGGAAAAGATCCTATTTACTAGGTCAACTCCTTATCTTAATTATCTTCATGTCCTTCAAAATATTCGACATCTGCAATAGATCCTTAGAGACTGATAGAGAATTTGAAATTTCCACCTTCGCCCAAAAGACAATTTTTTGCCGAAATAAGGTAGCAAATTTAATATTCTCCTCTTGAAAGCTACCATTTTTGCACAGATCCGAGATTTTCTGATCCAGATGCCTCGGAGATTATTTATAATTTTAGATAATAATTAAAGGCATCATTTTTGGGTTTCTATTCCAGTTTAAAAGGTGTCAGCAAGAGGAGAATATTAAATTTGCTACCTTATTTCGGAAAAAAATTGTCTTTTGGGCGAAGGTGGCAATTTCGAATTCTCTATCAGTCTCTAAAGATCTATTGCAGCTGTTGAAAATTTTGAAGGACATGAATATAATTAAGATAAGGAGTTGACCTAGTAAATAGGATCTTTTCCTATTCTCTTGGAACTATTTTTGACTTTCCATTTTAAGTAAATTTGATCCAGTTTTCCAGGATCTAGATATATTTTGTAAAGGCTACAAGCAAGTTACAGGTTTGTAGAGGAACAGTTATAAAGGCCAAAGGACTCCATAGCCCAATGCTAAAGGCATAAGGTCTGCTAGGTTCTTGGAAACCTCACAGGGAGGTCTCCAACCGTAAAGGCCAGATGACTCCATGTCCAATGCTAAAGGCGACTGGAACTACTAGGTTATTCGAAACCTTGCAGGGAGGTCTCCATCCCACTTGGAGCCAGATGTTATCTCCTCAAATGACATAGTCAAATTTGTTAATTTTAGGTGATAGGAGGTCATTGAAAAACACTTTTCTAAATTTTTAAGATTCATTTTTGAGAGCCTTATGTATGTAATAAAGTTTGAAAAACATTGGATTTGATTTTTATTTCAAAAATTGAAAACTCAGGTTTCGGTGGCTAAGTGCCTTCCCAAAAGGGCTTCTAATCCACCAAAAGCCCTAGCTTTAGACAACTTAAACCCAAAATTCAAGGCCATTTTAGCCACCGAAAGTGCAGAAAAGTTTGTTTTTACTGCGCTTGCAGGAACACAGAGATGGACCAGATGGAATAACAATTTGTCTTTAATGTTAAAATCGGTGACATTTTCACTTGTACCCAAAAGCTGATAGGTGGTGGTGAAGTACGGATCTTACTGATAAAGTTGGGGGCACTTATATGCCTTATGTCCACAGGAATGGAGCATGGTGGTGAGTGCAACCATGGGAGGTCGACTGAGGCAGTCAACAACACAATTTGTGCTCTTTGTCTTATACTTGATGTTGATATGGAAGTGTTGTAGGTAGGTGGACCACTTATGATGGCAGTCATTCTGCAACTTCCCTTGTGTCTGTATGAAATGCAGAGGCTTGTGATAAGTGTGGATGGTTGTCTCCTTTACCAAAATGTAATGTTTCCATTGACGAAAGGCTTGTATAATGGAATACATTTCCTTATCATAGGTGGGGTATTTTCGGATAGTATCTAAGAGTGTCTCACTATGGTATGCCATCGGATGACCGTGTTGAGTGAGAACTATGCCTACATCATAGTCATATGCATCATTCTCAATATTGAATGGTTTTTGTAGATCGGGAAAGGAGAGTGTTGGAGTTGAGCATAAGTGATGCTTCATATCATCAAATGCTCATTTTTGTTCCTTCCCCCATGCGAAATTTTACCTACCACTGCCCTTGGTCACTTGGTTCAGGGCCCATGCAATATGGGAGAATCCCAACATGAACCGTCAGTAGAATTTGGTCAGTTCCAAGAAGCTTTGAAGCTACGTTAGTGTGGTCAAGGTTAAAAATTCATGGATGACTTGGATATTAGCTAGATCAACATGTAGCCCATGCTCATCAATAATGTATCCCAAGTATTGGACCATTTTCATGCCAAAGGATTATTTTTCCAAGTTTGAATATAGCTTGTGTTGCCGCAGAGTGCTCAAAACCTATTGAATATGATGCATGTGATCCTCCCAATTTATGTTAAATATGAGGGTGCCATCAAATATACCACCACAAAAGAGTTGGTGAAGGGTCTCAATACATCATCCATCAACCTCATGAAAGTGGTTGGTGCATTTGTTAAGCCAAAGGACACGACCAACCATTCAAAGAGACCTTATTTAGATTTGACAGTTGTCTTCCATACATCAATTGGTTCGATGGGAACCTGGTGGTAGCAATAATTTAGGTCAATATTGTTGAATAACTTTTTCCCCTTGAGTTGGTTAAGAAGGTCATCAATTATGGGAATTGGGTATCAGTTCCTGACTGTGATTTTGTTTAATGCTTTTTAATCAATGCAGATCCACCATGTCCCATCCTTCTTCTTCACCAATACAATTGGTCTTCCGCAAGGGGAGGAGTTGGGTATGTTGTGCCCCTTTTGAAGAGGCTCTTGGATCTAACACTTGATTTCTTCATTTTCCATCAGCGAGTGATGATAGACCGGTCCATTAGGTAGAGGTGCACTAGGGGTTAGATCAATTGTATGCTTGACTTGTCAGTGCAACGGTACCCCAGTGGGTGAGGAGAAGATGTCTTGTGCTCTTCCATGATCATGTCCACTTGATTATGATTTAAATAAAGGCTCTGTGTAGAGGTCACAGATGTGGCAGCGACCTTCTGCTTGTTGTGAGCATGGATCACAAAGAAGAAAAAATTTCTGGTCTGTGAAATGATCTTATTGCATTTCTTAGCAGAGATTAAAGAAATAGTGGTAGGAAACGTTATCTCTGGTATCATGTACAATTGTCTACCCAAAGTAATAATAACACTGTGGGATCTAGATTCATACACAGCATGATGCTTCCACAAATATGGTTGTCCTAAAATAACATCACAAACTTCAAGGGGAGAAATATCATACAATACCTCATGTTTGAAAGGCTTGATTTCATAGGGCAAACGTCACTGTTGGATGACACAGAGATCTCTTCCTTGGTGAAGCCAACCGATGGTGTAGAGATGTGGGTGTGGTGTCACCAATAGGTCTAGAAGCATGATGACCTATGTTGAGATCAGTTTCTTCTGACTACCACAATCGATAATTAAATGAAGTGGATCCCCCTTTACCCACATCTGTGAGTGAAAGAGGTGTTCCCCTTCCTATGTTTCTTCTAGTTCGCTTGAATGGAATTTGGTGGTAGCGACGGTGGCACTGGGTTCAACATCGGTAATCCACTTCCCTCCTTCTGGATTTGATTCGAAGTCATAATTTCCCTCTAACTCGAAATCCTTCAACTCGACCATGAGTGATAGCTTGGAGTGGAATTCTTCGGTGTTGTGCCAAGGTATTTTATGGTATTCACACCATTTTCTCATGTCCTTCTTCAAATTCTCATTACCATTATTTTCTTGTGACTTAAACTGGTTTTCCTAAGAGTGGCCATATCTACTCTCTCCCTTTTTTTGTAGGTTGGGGATACCTTTTCCCTCCTTCAGCTGTGAGGAGTTTTCAGATCCATACTCTCTCCTATTCTGCTTAAATTTTTGCTCGATATTGACAGCATATCTAAAAGTCATACCCAATGCGATGTCCAGAAACTCCATTTCTATTTGAATGTATCTATGCAAACAGTCGTGATATTTGAGCACCATATGTCACTCAGAGTCATTTATAGTCAATTTGGTGCATAGGGTATGGAAAATATTGGTGAAATATGGTACTGTATGGCCCCTTTCCCGATGCAAAGATCTCCATCTAATGTACTAGTCTTCGTAGTTTCCAACAAGGTAGTATTGTTCTTTAATGCCATCCCGGAAGGAATCCCATGTAGGGGAGATCGTAAATATTGCAGATTCCTTTATGGCCCTTTGTTCAGAGTAAGTATACCACTATTCCTTAACATGGGGAATGGCCTTGAGGAGTGAAAAAGTAATATTTTATCTATCAGAAATTGTGGACTGAAAAATACCCTTCGAGCATATTCAACCATTTATCTACAACATATGCATCTATCTGTCCTTCAAATAATGGAATATCAAAAGTTACTTGTACCTTGAAGGGGGTTGCATGGTCGCTTAATGAAGATGCTTCTCCTATGGGAAGTTGTCGAAGGATCTGTGCAAAGTTGTCCATCATTTCATTCCTTTGTCGCACAAGGGATTCCTCGAGAAACACTTTAAAGGGATCTCGTGCTCCATCATCTTTCTTTTATTCCCCCATTGTTTGTTGTTGGGATCGGCATGGTCGATGTTTCAAAGGCTCGACTGGTTTGAGTCCCAACTTCTTGTACCTAGATCTTGTCGAGGACATGAACGAAGAAAAATAAATGAAGAGCAGACCACTCTGATACCACTAATCCAGATTTAGGAGTGGAACGGACTGATTAACAGAATGAATACAATAAAAACAGAGATATAGAGAATACAGATATCTAATGAACAATATATTCTATTGAATAAATGAAATAGGCTAAAAATGTAAAACTGCAGAACTGAAACAACTTGCTTGAATGATGGTAGTTATCTTTGAGAAGAGATGTGTCTACTACATGCATCCGTATGAGAAGGATGATTACAATGAGGCTCCAGAGGCCTTTTTAAAATTACTCATGAATTCCAAAACCCTAAACATCCAAAAACCTAACCCTAGGAGGTGAAACGCCAAAATTCATGTCGGCCCCAATGGGTAAGTTGGTACCATAACTTCCCGGGGTCATAACGTTTGCAAATGACCTTCATTTTAGGCACGTGATAGCCCGTTGGAATGGTATTTTCAAGAACTACACATTACGTCGTCAAACTCTAACTCCATCTTTAGTTTGACTGTGGCAAGCCAAAAAAACATTGTTTAGAGCCCCAAAACAGCCTTGGAAGTATAGAAAGATGTGTTGACATGAAAACATCCAAAATAAGCTAGTTGGATTAGGTGGGAGGCTACCAGTCTCCACCTGGAAGATGTGTAGGGCTTCAAACAGCCCCAAAATTGTAGAACCCACAATTACAAATAAGTACAGAAGAACGTGTTGAACTAAAAATTGTCAAGAGGAGCCAATTGGAATAGGTGGGTGGCCACCAATATCCACCTGGATCAATTATGGTGGTGCATTTGAACATTGGAGTGTCAGGGTGTTATGTTTTGATTCAGTGTGGTTGGTTAAAATTGGTGCACCTCTAGAATAAATTTGTATATATCGTTGAGCTAGTGATGGGTTAATGAAGTGAAATGTGTCAGTGTGGGTAAAAACCCATTGTGCGCTCGTTTCGGGGTGATTCAAAGGATGCACCACTTTGTAAAGAATGGAGCACTAGGAATGAGGCATCCAATGAGACTCCCCACTATGACAATTCAGGAAATACGTGTCCCAATGCATTTTTGTATATAGTATCTGTGCATTGGATTACAATGGTTGCACCACTACATTAAATTTTATAAATTGTTATGTTATCAGTGTCGTTAGTTAAGTTAAGTGTAGTGGTGAATAATTTTAAATGGCACCGGTGCGTATATTGTTTTTATAAAGTCTGGCAGTGTGTTTGAACATTGATGCATCAGGGAATTATTTTTTAGGTATGCCCTAGTGCGGTTGGTTAAAATTGGTGCACTGCTAGGTTAAATTTAATATATCATTGAGATAGTGGTGCAGTTAATGAAGTGAAATGTATCGGTGCAGGTAGAAGCCCATTGTGCACTAGTTTTGAGGCATTACGAAGGATGCACCACTTTGTTTTTAATAATTTATCACGATGCACTTTCTTAAACAGCATCGGTGCATACATATATGAGTTGCATTATAGGTGGTTCTCACTGTGTATTTAACACAGTACAGACTGGTTCGGGCAAATCCGAACCATTCAATAGCACCACACAAAATTGAAACAAATCACAAATTTCAAGCTAAATTGTAATTTTGATTAGATGAAAATGAAAATATGAAGGTAATAAATAATTTACCTAGTACTTTTGTTCCGAGGTGGCATGGTTGAACCATTGATATGTAATGTAATTTTTTGGTAATTTCCAAAAATTGGAAATGTGTGCAATCCACCAATGGAGTTATCCAAGTCGTTGTAGAGCACCGAAAAAAGGGTTTCTTAGGAAGAAAGGTGAGTGTTATCGCATGGTTTGTAGGAAAGGTCCAAAGAGCTTGAGTCAGGGCTTGAAACCGGCGTAACAGGAGCTTCCCCACCCACTATCACCTCGATGGGGAGCTCTTTCTATTTAGGAGGGCAAGTCCAAGGGAGACGCCCCTAAGGCAATCTGGGTTAAAGAAGGGCTAAAGGGTAAAGGCCAAGTCAAGGAAACCCCTTTCACAGATTGCTGCGCAAGAAGAGATAGTCAAGGAGATAAGACCATTGATGATGCACCTGTTTGCGAGACAAAAACAAAGAAAACTAGAATGTGCTTGCAGTGGGTTAGTACTTCAAGAAATCAATGACTATCTTCGAATGAATATATAAGCAATGATCAAATGCAATTGTTGACGAAGTCAATGATTGCTAAGCAAAGATAAATAACTTGTATCACTTCTTCAACAAAGCATAAAAGGTAATAAGCATTCAATGTGTGCAATTAAACCATGTATCATATCATTAATGCAATAACATGTCAAATCAGCTCATATGCAAAATTGTTGCGTCATATAGATATTGTTGCTACAATGATGACGTCAAGCTTAAATGAGAGACACTTTGAAAGACAATGAGTGCAACGTTTTATCAAAATAGCTTATGGATGTAACCAATGCCTCAATATCTATCAAAACAAGTGGTAGAAGTCACAATGTTTCAATCATAAGAAAGATATCTGAGCAATGTGACGTCACCTTTATACAATTTTGTTGCAGTCACTATGACGTCAGCTTCATCAACAAGTCAATTTGAAAGGAAAAGAGCACAACTTCACACCAATCAATCTTATAAATAGTCAATAGCTCAATACCAATCAAGGAAAGTGACAAAGTCAAAACATTTA